>SNQJ01S0001299.1:409892-422987 GCA_010110895.2 Picea sitchensis | reverse complement strand
ATAATTGAAGCATTTGAGCATGTTTCAAAGGGTCCTTTCTTGATTATGAAAACATTTGCTTGGAAATTATAAATTTTGCCTTATTTCACCTTGGTGGTTGACATGGTTTCCTAGTAAGTGGGTCACCCTCAGGGAAAGGGTTGCTATTAGGAGTCTCCTTGAAGGGTCATCATACCATTCTCGCTCATTTCTACCACTTTCCACACCTTCTCCATTTTTTTTCCTCGTCTTTTGGGTTTTGGGGCTCATTGACCCCAAGAAGGGATTGTACCTCATTTCATGGGAAGAAGGGGCTAAAGGCCCAGAGATGTTGTAGATGGAAAAACCAAGAATCCATAAATTATCCCTCTAGATGCTCACCCTAAGGTCCTAAGAGTAATGAAATGATTCTCCATAAAAATCAAGGACCTTTAAAAAAGAAAATAGATAATTAATAAGTGTCCTGCTTGTTGGGGGAATGTGTTTGCAGTGTCTTTTAATTTCGAGTGCATATGGCACTCAATGTGTTCCTAACTTCAAGTGGCATTGCGACAAATTTTACTTTCCATTGCACATAGCACTCAATGCTCGACCATTCTAAGTTAATGGAAAATAAAAGGGCTTGGAAAAATGTTGCAATGCAAATGAAGGATGCAACACACCTTCCACAAAGGCACCCATAAATAAGACAATATGAGCCCTTGATATGTCGAGAACCCCATGGCCAAAATTCATACCCCCATTCACCTCATATTCAGTACATAACTTGGAGAGAGTCTTCTTGGGAAACACTCCTTGACTTGGGGATTGTCCTACCCAATAGGACACCATGACAACCCTCCCATACTTAAATTTGGAAAATTTTATACGGTCTTTGAGCATTTGTTTAGTTTGAAAAGGGGGTTATTTAATGCACATGTTCAGGTAGTTATTTTATTAAATGTGGCTTACTCAGAATGATACATGTGATTTGTGGACCCTTGGAGGGTGTACTTATTTGTCTTTGTAGGACCTTTCTAGGTGAAATCTATCCATGGAGGAATTATTCCATTTTGACCTTCATGGGGAGTTGAGAACCCCTAAGATGGACGTCATACCCCACAGACTGGGCAGAGCACCATGGAGCCTTTGTGTGCAAAGTATAGAGGATGTTTCCTTTGGAGGCACTTTGATGGCATTCAAGGATGACATCATATCCCTCTGCACCTAGATGTTATAATTTGGAGGCTTAGGACGTCACTTTCTAAACCTTTGAAGTCATTTGGAGGCTAGGGTTTGAGGGGTTTGATGGTTCCAGAGGTGATGTGGTTTCAAGGAAGGAGATGCATGGAATGACACTCTAGCACATGAGATATTGAAACATGTCCTTTAGATGCCCAACGATCTGCATTTTGAGGCTCAATGTATCACTTTTAGGCCCCACGTCAACCTTATAGGGCATGACATCACCCTTTTTAGGGTTTTACTTTATGTAATTTTCATATTTGCAAGTTGTAAAAGAAAATAAGAGGGTCGGCCCTCTTTTAATTTGTTGTTAACAAATTTATGTGGACAAAATGGTTTAGATGGCCTCATATAAATAGAGGACCATCTCTTTTTCATTTCCATAAATCATCACTTGAGAATTACATACTCTTGGAATGCAATTTCAGTCTCCTTGGGCAAAATCACTATCTCTCTTTTTCATGTCATAATGGATGCAACACTTGCTACTTGGAGCATTAAAGGCTAGTGAATTCTCTTGGTGGTGTTTATTTGGCATGTTGTGAATGATATATTGGTAGTAAAGGTATGTTGCATGCTATCTCTTGGATTGGTGAGTAATTTTCTGCAATTTACTGTCATTTTACTTGTTTAACTTCAAGAAATATATCTAAAACCCTAGGAGGTGTAAAAGGGCTTACACCCTCCACCAAGGTTTAATTTTCTTTATCACTGAAAGGTTGTAAGGCTTGCCTCAAGGAGTAAGAAGGTTTACACCCTTGTTGCAAGGCTTGGATAGGTTTTGTTTTCTCTAGGAAGTAAGAGGGTTTACACCCCTAGAGAAATCATTAAAACCCTAGTTCATCTTGGATTTTAAGCTAGACGATTTGGAAGGATTGTTGTTGGGTTTTACAAGGGTTTAACTCTCAACAAATATCTCTTCTTCATTTTTGTTTAACTTGTCTTCCAATGAAGAGACTTCATTCACCCAATAATAAGGCACTAATATTTGCATTAGAGATTGAATTGTGTTGCATCGGTAAACATGAATTTTGAGATACTGAATTGTTCAAGTTTGAAATTAAATTTTACATGCTTTAAGATATCTTGTGCCCTAGGGGCCTTTATTTGCTAATTGATTGATATGTTGTAACAAACATTAAGCTACAACCAATAGGGCTGCTACAAACTCACTTTCTCTTACTATTTATTCACTTTTCTACGGTTGAAATTCACTTGCAAGCTGAGATAATTGATCTATTGTTTAAGAGCTATTGTTTGGGTGGCTTACTTGTTGATTTTAGTGGTTATAAATTGCTTCCGCAGTAAACGTTTTCTACAGCCATTGGGATTTCATAAATACTTGTTGATAACACTCATTTAAAACCTTCATTTGTCATCAAAGTCTTGGTCTAAAAAATGGAACATTGCGTATTATTTGCAAGCTTTATTTTCCAATATCATATACTTGGTTTTGATTGTTTAATTTGAAATTGTCGTAACTTCTTCATTTCTGATATATATTTCCTTACTGCTGCAAATTTTGGGACAGCAAGGTTTCTTGTTGATTCCCCTTTTATCTTGAGGCTTACATCATCATATTTGGTATTTTTTTGGCTTGTCTAACATTGTTTTGTAGGTACACAACCTTGGAAACCATTTACCATCTCCAAAGACTCTCTCCTCAAGCCTCATTTTTATATTAGACCTTCACCTATAGGTGTGTTCTTATAGATACTTGATTATCTCCTTACAATTTCCATAGGGTCACTCAGGAAGACTCCCTTGTGTTGGACTTGTCTTTCACTAAATGATGGGGATATCTATTGAGGTGATAATGCTAGGTGTCCCCAGTTGTGTCACACATTTCTTGCGTGGGTTTGGCTTTGAGAAAACTACAAATTGTGTGATAACAGGAGGGACATGTTTGTCTTTGGATTTCAACATATTTTAATGTATATTGTTGAGGTGGACCTTTGGCTTAATGAATTAACCATTGCAGAGACATTGTGATGAAATCTTATGCTTTGAAGGCAAGTAATGTTGCATAAATACTTAGAGAAGGATGACTACTTTTATATTTATTTCTCAAGGAACTAGAAATAAAGATTTGTGGATGGCCTAAGAAATTTTTAAAGACATAAGGAGAGGGCCCCATAGCCCACTGTAGAAGAGATAGAAAGACTAACAACATAAGGGACCCTTCGTTTGTGAGAGAGAAGGTTTAATGGTAACTCGATAGTGGAGTCGTGAAAATGTAGCGAATGAACAAATTCATGATACCACACATAGTGTGAAGGTGGATGTGGAAGACCACCAAAGCACACACACTATTAAAGGGGGGAAGAGGAGAGTGGAATCACCACTTGGTTTTAGGGCTAAATTAAGAAACCTTGGCATAATATAGAAGAGGGTGAAAATAGGAGGGAAAGCCACTAGATTAATTAGGAACTTAAGATCTTGTTAACAATAACTTAGAGTTGTAGGTGATTAGGGTAATTCAATTAGGTTTTAAATCAAATTTGAATAGCAAATCAAATGAGGAAAGAGAGCCCACTAACTAGGGTTAATTAACCAACTATTCATTTAATGATCTAGAAACCCTAATGTTGAAAATGAAAGAGAAGAAGGAAAAGAACTCACCAAAAATTTGTTGTCATAGATGATGAAGCTCCGTAGGTTGAAATGGAGAGTTACGACACTCATCCAAGAGTGATCAATATCTTGAAATGACTTGCACACTCAACTCCAAAATCTTGCAAGAGAAGACTTGCCCCAATCTCCAATATAAAGATATATATTCCATGTCACCAATAAAAACTAGATCTATTAAAATGAAGATAAATTATAGAAATATGTAGAGTAGATATAGCACTCACCTCTAGAGAGCATAATACATGTCTTTTCCTAGCTATATGGAACCTCCCTTGATATTATGGGGTTGAAAAACTACCAAGGGATGAGTGGAACTATGCCAATGAATATTCCATATCATCAAATCTATAAGATTAGAGATAAACTGGAGAAAGGAGTCCCTGTAGAGGTTTTGGATATGACATGTGCAAGAATCCCTAAGAACCTAAAAGAGGCGTAAGTAGTTTGGTCCATAATCTGAGAGTGTACTTGCAAATTATGGTATTCAAAGATGAAAGAATCCAAGAGAGATTTACAAAGAGAGATTTAAAGGTATAAATAGGAAAGGAAGAAACCTCGAGGCATAAGATAACATTGGGTTGGTCATTAGGTTATCTAAGTCATATGAAACCATCATGTTGTGTATGTTGACTTTATGCCATGGATTTGGTATGATGGTACTGTGAGTTTTAGGGCCCAAATAAACTCTTTCTTACACTACTTACAGATTCATAATCATGGTACCCAAAGGAAACTCATGGTACACTCAGTGCCAAGAGTTCAAGTAGGGATTTAGATGTTTGTGTCAAATTGACTTCGTAAATAACAAGTCCCAAAAGGGTTGGTGTGGTTTTGGGTGCAAATAAAGGCATTCTAATTCATCATGGACCCAACTTGAGGGTTTTAACCCCAATGTGGGCCCATGAAGTATGGGAAGTCCCTAAATGGGTTCCCCAAAGTGTCAAAGTGATTCAAACTAGCGACCAAAGGCTAGAGGTCAAAGAAGAGGGAGGACCCAAGGAACCCATCAAAGCACTAGACATTTGAGTGAGGTCCCACATCTAGGTTAAGGTGAGAGGGACTCCATGAAGTTGATCCATCACATTAGTGTATTATTTGAGAGGTATTGTATCATCATTAAGTTGGTCATGCATGAATACAACATAGAGGTGGGCTACATAAGGAACCTCTGGGTGCACCCAAGTACAAATTTCATACACTACAAAGCCACACTTATCACTTCAAGAGTTATTTTTAAAGTTTGTATAAGAAGTGAATTTTTAACTTTAATTTTTGAAGTGGGTATGATAACATTGTGACTAAAGGTTTGTTCTCATCCTTCTCTATATAAAGAAGAACTAAAATATGGTCTCAAGGGAAACCTTCCCCCACCCAATATTTGATCCAATATGCTTACTCCAACACCCTTTCTACCACCAATAACATATCTAATCTCTTAGATGCTCCTTCATCTTTCACCTTGAAAATTCTCAAGGTCGGAATTAGTTTTAATGGCAAGACATCATGGATACTTGTTTCTTCAAATATATGAGCGAAATATTCTTTCAATGGATGTGCACTTGCATCGGTGCCACACTCTTCTTCTCTTCTAGTGGTGAAATTAAGATCCCAACCCAAAATTACATTTTATTCTTTAAGGATACCTTAAGCAAATAAATAGTCCCATAAAAATAATTGGTCGTCATATGGACCATACAAGTTGATAATGGANATATCTAATCTCTTAGATGCTCCTTCATCTTTCACCTTGAAAATTCTCAAGGTCGGAATTAGTTTTAATGGCAAGACATCATGGATACTTGTTTCTTCAAATATATGAGCGAAATATTCTTTCAATGGATGTGCACTTGCATCAGTGCCACACTCTTCTTCTCTTCTAGTGGTGAAATTAAGATCCCAACCCAAAATTACATTTTATTCTTTAAGGATACCTTAAGCAAATAAATAGTCCCATAAAAATAATTGGTCGTCATATGGACCATACAAGTTGATAATGGAAAATTTCTTCAATAATTCCATACACCATGATTTTGTTAGTATACTTTCATTAAGAATACAGTACTTAATGAGGTTAAGGGGGCTATTATACCCTACTAATAACCCATTGGTTTCCAATTTGAATTTAGGGACAGAAAGTGCCAATATTTTAGGAAAAATAATAAAATTCTTTCTAATTTTTCACCTTCAAACATTGTCTCTTATATAATATTTATCTCTGGTTTAAATTGTGTAATCATTTTCTTGAGAGCTAGTTTTTGTGAGATCCCCCTACTCTACTTGCATTTAAGAGTAGGGTAATGATTGTTTAACCTTTACTAAGGCACACCTTGGTCTAAGCGGCCCATCAATGATCTATTATTTGCCTTCTATAATTTCCTTTTTTGATCATTTTTTACTAGAGGCACAAAGGATATTCTTCCTACTACACATGGTTGACCAAGTTCTAAACCAAATCCTCTTTAGATACCCTCATCATCCACATATGATTCTCCTTGTTCGATAACATGGGTATTCCAACAAAGGATGAACACGTTCAATAACCACTCACACAACCAGATCAAATATCAAAACACCGATGTTCTTACATGGTAAAACCCATGTGGGGAAACATCCACAACCCCAACCAACATGGACACTTGGAGCAATTTATTAATGCAAAAGAAAAATATTAGAGATATATTTACAAGATATTTTCTCACCATCAATCATCGACAAATGACCCACCATGCTCTTTAAATAGATATGATGGACCAATCAATTGTTAAGCCACAAATCAATCCAGCCGCCAAGATCGAGGAGAATATGAGTTGTTGAATCACTCTATATTGGAAACATCTCATGGCCGTCAGATTACCTAACTGCAAATGCATACTAAAGAAACACACTAAGAAACAAGTTTTTACCTAATGACACATTAGACCAAGTTTATCTTAACTAAATCCTAAGTGTCTAAATATCCTAACATTCCCCCTTAAGAACAACTTGGGATAGGATTGAAGGATTTACAAAGGCAACACGTTGGGAGAAGGAAGGAGGAATTAGATCCTAACCCTCTTTAAATAAAAATTCCTAAACTCCTAACATATATCGAAGTTTGGAAAACTTCACTTATATAAGAGACTTTATGAAAACGACTCCAACTTGATCTTTTGTAGGGCAAAAGAGCACTGCAATAACTCAATCATGAATGAGCTTTCTGATGAAGTGCATGCGTGGCTTGATGTCTTTGTTGTGTCGATATTGAACTTGATCTTTGGCAAGATTTATGGCACTTTGATTGTTGCACCGGAGGGTGGTGAGATGCTACTGCTAGAATCCAAACTCTAAAAGGATCTGTCGAAGCCATAAGGCTTCTTGACTTGCATTGACCACTACTCAGTACTCTGCTTCTGTTAAACAAAGAGCAATGCCATGTTGTTTCTTACAGGCTCAAGTGACAGGACTTGAAGCAAGTATGAAAACATAACCTGCAGTACATTTTCGATCAGCAGGGTCATCGGCCCAATCTAAATTAGTGAAACCAACCATTAAAGGAGCACCCCCTGAGTTGTAATGTATCCCAAATTGAACTGTACCCTAGACATACAGAAGTATCCTTTTATCTTCTTTCCAATGGTTTTCATGGGGTGTTTGCATATACCAGGCAACAAAACTAACAACAAATGAAATATCAAGATAGGTATGAGTCAATTCTAAGAGGCTACCAACTAACTGAAAGTACAAAGTGGCATGAACTTTGGGAGAACTACAGGTGGTAGCCAGCTTGACTCCATACTACAAGGGAGAAGGAGTTGGTTTGGAATCTTCCATGTGAAAGTGACGAAGAATATCACAAGCATACTTAGACTAGAAAAGACAAATTCCTTCCTTGGTTTGAAAAACTTGGAGGCCAAGGAAATAGTGCAAATAGACTAAGTCAATCATTTCAAATTTCTTCTTAACGCTTGTTTTCACAGGGTTTAAAAGTTTAGGGTTGCCACCAGTGAGGATATGGTCACCAACATAAAGAACAAGTATTATAAGATGGCTTCTTACTTTCTTGGTATAGATATTATGGTTAGAATGACATCTAGAAAAGCCAATATCAAGGAGAAAGTCGTCCATTTCGGCATACCACGCTCGAGGAGTTTGCTTAAGACCATAAAGATATTTCTTAAGGCGACAAACAAGGTTGGAGTAATTATAGACCTAGCAAGGAAATTGTTCCATGTAGATTTCTTCTTGCAAATTCTCATGCAAGAAAGCATATTTGATATCCATCTGATGGACCTCCCATTTATGTGAAGCTGAAAGGGATAGAAAAAGGCAAATTGAATTTATTTTGGATACAGGGGTGAAGGTTTCATCGTAGTCATTGCATTCAACTTGAGAGAACCCTTTGGCAACTAACCAGGCCTTATGTCTTTCAACACTTCCATCTGATGCATACTTATTTTTTGTTGGACATACTTCACACACACCTAGGATTTCTCTTTCCTAAGGGTTTCCCTATGTTTATTAGTCATTATTCAGTCTCCTATAGTTTAGGGAGAATGTTCCTTTTTCTACATTCTAGGAGAATATTCTCTTCATTTCACACTTTAAATTGATCAGTTGAGTGGAGTCTTAATGCCACATTGGTTTCATCACCATGCAACATTGGGATCATCACATGCTAATGTGCATTGTCCTTGGGAGCATCACCAGACTAGCGCATTACTCATGATTCTCTGATCTCCTCCTCACTTCACTATGTTTCAGTCGGTTAACTAAATACTGAGAAACTAGTTAACTTAGACTAGGTGGCAATTAACTCCCATAACTATCAGTGTGTGTCCAGATCACTCTAGACCACCACTATGGCACATTGGTTTCTCCTCCAGTGTGTATTAGTTGAATTATACAGAGTATATCATGTGTAAATGATCATTGATTCATTTAGTTAATACAATTGTTTTGATCTCTCTCTCTCTCTCGTTTCTGTCTTTTCTCATTTTTTCCGCAAACAATGTATGTCGTTTGCTAGCTAGATATTATTTGTGAAGGTTCATTCACATTTACATGGTATTAGAGCCAACAGATCTCTAGGAAAAAGATACACCGTATTCTTTTTGCAGGTATCAAAGATTGAAGACAGCGGGAAAAACGAAATTTCCAAAAGAATTCATTCTTACACCGTACATTTTTTTTGCATGGAAGGACAAGATGATAATGCATCTTCGAAGTAGATGATTATATAGGTTAACCATGGACATAGAGACCAAACCCACATCATCCATAAAAAAATCCAAGTATTTGAATCGGATGGATGAAACGTTTAGAACTATTTGCGGTCTCATTTCTCCTGAGCTCCTCTTTCACATATCTTCTTGTAAAACCCCCAATGAAGTCTGGACCACCATGGAAGGACTTTTTGGAAAATAGGATGAGATGAGGGGAGATATACTCAAGGTGTAATTGTTCACTTTGGATCCAAAAACCTTCAACAGTCTCCAAGATTTCCTTAGTAAACATAAGGATTTGTTGTCGCAACTCAAGGCTTGCGGGCTTGATAAATCTGAGGAGGAGAAACAAATGGTTATTACCATTCTTTCTAAACTTGGTCTGGATTACTCAATGTTTGTATCCACATTTCATTCAGTTAGGCTCACCTCTGGAGCCACCTGGAAGATGCCCTCTCTTGAGATATTTATTGAGTTTTTGATGCAAGAGCAGAACAAGCTCATCAACATGGGCAAAATCAAAGGCCCAAAGGCGCATGCACTTGTTGTGCAAGATGGTATAAATCATCCAAATCCGAAATCTAAAGACAAATACAAAAGGAAGGCACATGCAAATCCAAAGAAGGAAGGGTACTCAAAACCCTTCAACGATTCCTCTGTATCCAAAGGTGGAAAGGGAAGAAAAGGGGAGAAATGCACTTACTGCCATAATGGATTCCATTCAAAATATTCATGTATGAAGAAAAAAATAGGTCAAATGGCCCAAATACTTCAACAAAACAACCTTGGAGATCGCATCCCTAAGGGTGCCAAGAAGAAGAAGTCGGAAGATCAAAATCCCAAGAAAGGTAATTCTAGCCATGCTTTGATTGCCATCAACTCCTCTCCCAATGCTTGATTTGTATATTCAAGAGCATCACACCACATGGCAGCCACAAAAGAAGTCTACTCTTCAGTGGACACATGAAAAGGTCCTCCTATTCTGACGGGGGACAACTCTCCAATTGAGGTCACTGGCAAAGGAAGAGTTAAACTCACAAACATGAGCTTCGATAATGTGCTACATGTTCCCAAACCCTCCATCAATCTTCTCTTTGTGTATCAGATGACAAACTTGAGCACCAAAAATAGAGTAATATTCACACCTGAGGTTGTGGATATCTATGACATGCAAACCAATTTTAAGGTTGCTACTGGTGAGGTAAATCATCAATCCAGACTACACAGATTTTCTGAATTTATTGAACCAGATTCTACATTACTACTTACCCATGCCAATGATAGCAGTGGGATATGACACAAAAGGTTCATGCATTTAAATTTAGGATATATGCAACATCTTAGCAAGTATTGAATGGTTGATGGACTACCTGACATCCACTTCTCCAAGGAATTTGTGAAGGATGTGTTCCTGGAAAACACCCTCAAGAGAAATTCAACAAAGGAAATACTCAGAAGGCCTCCTCTCCTTTGGATCTGATCCACAACGATCTCATGGGCCCTTTTCCGCATCCATCAATCAATAAATCAAGGTACGTGCTCATTTTTGTTGATGATTTCTCACGCCATACTTGGACTAGCTTTCTCAGGCAAATATTAGAGGTCTTTCAACACCTCAAAGATTTCAAAGCCCTTGTTGAGACATAGTCAGGAAAGAAGATTAAAGTCCTCTTAATAGATAATTTGGGGAGTATGTCAACCATGAGATACAGAATCTTTGTCTTGAGGCTAGGATTCAATTGCAGCACAGGGTTCCTTATACTCCGTAGCAAAACTAAGTGGTTGAGCGGAAAAATAGATCTCTGAAAGAGATGGGATCTTGCATGCTAAATGCAAAGTCACTTCCATGGAGATTATGGGTTGAAGCACTTAATTATGCAACCTACATCCAAAACATATCTCCCCATATATTTTTCAAGGATAAGACCTCCTACGAGGCTTGGAGTGACCTCAAACCGGAAGTGACCTACTTTTGTATATTTGTTTCTTGTGCATGTGCTAGGATTCCCTCTGAGAAGATGAAGCCACTTGATCCACACAGTACAAAGTGTATCTTTGTACTATACCCTGACGGTGTGAAGGGATAGAGACTCATTGATCTCTCCTAAGATTGATTCAGCATTGAGCGTAGTGTCCAATTCGAGGAAAGTATCTTGCATGTACCTCAACAGCCGCATGGAGACACTTTTGTTCTTTCACCTATCAGAGATGATGAGCATGCACATGTCAACTCTTCTTCAGATGAGAGTTTTGATTCAGAGGATTCAGATGATTCAGATACAAAGTCAGTACAGTCAAATGCAGAGTCAATGCATGCAGATGCAGATGCAAAGCCAAAGCATAGGCCCAAGTGGGCCAAGACTACTCTTCAAGATGTTGTTGATCTTGTTGGGGATCCAACTGATACCAAGAGGACTCGATCTAATTTTGAGGAGCCTCCTCTTTCACTCACCGCCACTAAACCAATGCCACCCCAACATATTTTCTTGGTTCATTCTTCAGATCCATAGTCCTATGGTGAGGCTGTCGGGAATCCCTTTTGGGAATATGCCATACAGGAGGAGTACAACTCCCTCCTCGAGAACCAAACTTGGGATCTAGTTTCGCTTCTAGCAGGAAAGAAACTTGTCAGGTGCAGATGGATCTACAGGACCAAGAGCACAACAAATGGACAGATTAGCAAATACAAAGCCAGGATAGTTTCCAAAGGCTTTCAGCAAGTGCACAACATTGACTATGATGAGACCTTCGCTCCAGTAGGAAAGATGGATTCCATATGTCTGGCACTTTCCATTATGGAATCCAAGGGATGGGAAGTCCATCAGATGGAAGTGAAGAATGCATTTCTTCACGGAGATTTCTCTGAGGAGATATACATGGAACATCCCCAAGGATTCATGCAAGATTCATCTTTGGTTTGTCGACTGAAGAAGTCTCTTTATGGCCTCAAGAAGGACCCATGGGCATGGTATGCCTAGATGGACTCCTACCTATTGTCATAGAACTTTGTATGTTGTAAGTCAAACCTAAATGTTTACATGCTCAAGACAGTTGATTCACTTCTACACCTAGTTCTGTATGTTTATGATTTGTTGATCACCAGTTTCTTGACTTAAACGATTGTTGCAGTCAAGAGGATTCTTCATGACAGGTTCTTGATGATGGACATGGGTCCATTACATTTCTTCCTTGGTTTCGATATCAATCAAGATGCATCAGGCATCAAACTGTCTCAGCCCAAGTATGCACGAGATCTCCTTGAGAGATTTCACATGACAAATTGCAAGTCTTCCCTGACTCCCTTCCTATCACGAGTCAGACTTGAGGATGGTGGAGAAACTCCACTGGTGGACATCACACTATACATACAACTAATGGGGAGATTTTGTATCTCACACACTAAAGACCAGACCTCTTCTATGCAGTTGGAGCAATCTCCAAGTTCATGCAAGAGCTGCATGAGCTACATTGGAAGGTTGCAAAGTGTATCCTTCGATACATACAGGGAACCATCACCTTTGGGATTCACTATGCAACAGACTCTACATTGGACCTCATCGAGTTCACTAATTTTGACTGGGTTGGCGATAACATTGATCACAAGTCCACATCTGGTTACTCACTCAGTCTAAGTTCCGGGCCCATTTGTTGGTCAAGAAAGAAGCAGGATGCTATTTCTCTATCTTCAACCGAGGCAGAGTATAGAGAGGTAGTTAACATAACCATTCAGGCTATGTGGCTACAACATTTTCTCACTGAGTTGGGCATTCAATTTCATCGACCGAGCATCATATGGCGTGACAACTAAAGCACTCTGAAGTTGTGTAGAGATCCAGTTTAGAGGCAGCAGACGAAGCACATCGAGATCCACATGCACTACATCTAGGACTTAGTACATGAGGGGATCATCGACCTGCAATTATGTCTTTCAGTAGAACAAACTGCAGACATCTTCACCAAGACCTTCATTGAGCAGAAGTTTCATTCTCTGCGTAGTCAGCTTGGAGTGAAGGACACAGTTGCCTAGCAACTGTCAGTTCTTTTTTTAACATACATT
>SNQJ01S0001299.1:387822-407946 GCA_010110895.2 Picea sitchensis | reverse complement strand
TTCAAGCACACATGCATATCATGAGGCATGGTTGGTTGACTCAGGTGCATCCTTTCATATGACTCCCCACAGGGAATGGTTATGTGAATATGAAAGGAATGATGGAGGTAATGTTTTCCTAGGTGATGACTCGACAAACAGAATCATAGGTCGAGGAAAAGTCAAGTTGAGGCTCATAGATGGAAGAATTAGAACACTACCTGGTGCTCTGCACATCCCAGGATTGGCCAGAAATTTGATTTTTGTAAGAAAAATGAACGATGCAGGGGCAAAAACAATATTTGAAAAGGAAACCTGCAGGATGGTTCGAGGAGCAATGGTGTTGTTGAAGAGAGTTCAGTTTGGGACTCTATATAAGCTACAAGGAAGCACTATTAGTGATGGGTGTAATAGTTCCATTGTTCTTGATATTGGAGTTAAAGAAGAAAGAACTCCTACAGTCTCTAGAGAAAAGGTTATGATGTGGCATCAAATACTGGGGCATATCGGAGAGAAGGGTCTTCGACTAGTACACGGTAAAGGTATGGTTGAAGGTATGTATAACTGCTCTCTGAATTTTGATTTATGTGAACATTGTGTATATGGGAAGCAAAATCGGGTAAGATTCCCCTCTGGTGCAACGAGGGCGGAAGGAATTTTATAGCTAGTTCACAGTGATGTTTTTGGACCTGTGTCGGTCCCATCATTCAGAAAATCTGTGTACTATGTCTCATTTATAGATGACTTCTTGAGGAATACTTGGATATATTTCCTTAACAAGAAATCTAAAGTCTTTGATAGGTTTAAAGAGTTTAAGGCTCTTGTTGACAATCAAATAGAGAAAAGAATTAAGGTGTTGAGGACAGATAATGGCGGAGAGTTATGCGGGAATGAATTTGAAGAATTCTATAAGAAGTGCGATATAGAAAGATAGAAGACTACTCCATATACACCTCAGCAAACTGGAGTTGCAGAAAGGATGAACATGACACTGATGAAAAAAACAGGGTGCATGTTGAGTGGTGCCAGGTTAGGGCAAGAATTCTGGGCAGAGGCAGTGGGTATTGCATGTTACCTGGTCAACAGATCACCCTCATCAGCGTTGGATGACAAGACTCCATAAGACGTATGGACTGGTAAGAAACCTTCTCTCACACATCTCAAGGTATTTGGTTGTGATGCATATGTTCATGTTCCAAATGAAAAAAGGAGTAAGCTAGATAAGAAGGCTGAAAAGTGTATCTTTATTGGATACAAAGATGGTCTCAAAGGTTAGAAGCTTTGGAACTCAAAAACTAATAAGGTAGTGTATAGTCGAGATGTGGTATTTAAAGAAATGAAGGATGTTGTTAAACAGGAAGTCCTACCAAGTAAGGAAGAACCATAGAAAATAGAGTTTGATTTAAAGGATGATGAATCAGAATCTACAAAAGAATAGGAATTAGAAGAAGAAGATCATCATACTCCAGTATTGAGGAGATTGATTTGAGAAAGAAGGCTACCGGAAAGGTATACTCCATCTGATTTCTGTTCAAATTTTGCTTTGTCTATTACTAATGATGATCCTAGAGTTGTCAAGGAGGCAGTGGATTCAGAGGATGGAAAGCTCTAGAAAAAGGCCATGGATGAAGAAATGGTAGCCTTTGATAATAATGATGCTTAGGATCTAGTAGAGTTGTTGACTGGAAGAAATCCCATTGGCAACAAATGGGTATTCAAAAAGAAGCTAAATGCAGAAGGAAAAGTGGAGAAATACAAAGCTCGGTTAGTAGCAAAGGGTTATTCCAAGGTTGAGGGAATTGATTTTTTGAGATTTTTTCTCATGTTGCCCAGTTAACTTCTATAAGATTTATGTTATTTGTTGTTGCTGCATTTGATTTTGAAGTAGAACATATGGATGTGAAGACAACATTCCTACATGGGGATCTGGAAGAAGGAATCTATATGAAGTATCCATAAGGATTTGTTGTGAAGGGAAAGAAGGAGCTAGTATGCAAGCTGAAAAAGTCCATGTATGCTTTAAAACAATCACCAAGGATGTGGTATCAAAAATTTGATACTTATATGTTGGGACTTGGCTTCACAAGAAGCAAAGAGGATCATTGTGTGTATTTTAAATTAATTGGTGATCATTTGATTTATTTGGTCTCGTATGTGGATGACATGTTGTTGATAGGAAACAACAAGGAGATTATCCAGGATGTGAAAACTTAGATGTCCTCTAAATTTGATATGAAGGATCTCAATGCTTCAAATTTCATTTTGGGCATGGAAATTAAAAGAGATCGGAAAAAGAGGAAACTCTAGTTAAATCATAGAAAATATGTCGAGACAATATTGCAGAAGTTTAATATGCAGGAATGTAAACCGGTCAAGGTTCCTATTCCTGTTGGTGTAAATTTATTTGTGGATCAGTGTCCGAAGACACAGGAAGAGGAGGAGGACATGTCTTGTGTTCCATATACAAGTGCAGTTGGTAATTTGATGTATGCAATGGTCTGTACTAGACCGGACATTGCACATGCACTGGGAGTTTTGAGCAGGAATATGTCAAAACCAGGGAAGGAGCATTGGACAGAAATAAAAAGGGTTTTCTAGCTATGGATTGTGCTACCCAGGAAGACCGGGATTGGACAGAGTGTTGGATATACATGGCTTTGTGGATGCAGACTGGGCTAGAGATCTGGATCATAGGATATCTACAAGCAGGTATGTGTCTAACATGTTTGGAGGAGCAATAAGTTGGATGAGCAAAAGACATGTTGTAGTGGGACTTTCAAATACATAAGTTGAATACATGGCAGCCACTCATGCAAGCAAGGAAGCAATATGGTTACAAATATTATGTTCAGGTATTGGGTTGGTACAGCAAGCTGTAAGGATAGATTGTGATAGTCAGAGTGCAATTTTTTTGGCGAAGAACCTGGATTATCATTCAAAGACAAAGCATATTGATATTCAATATCACTTTGTGAGAGACATGGTTGAAGAAAAGAAAGTGTCATTGATGAAGGTGGACACTTTGAAAAATGTTGCAGATTCATTAACAAAATCTGTGAGCACTAATAAGTTCTCTTGGTGTAGAGGATCCATGGGCATTGTTGCCTTGGATTGTTGACTATGTAACCCTGTAACCCCATGTATGCAAAGAAAACAACAAGTGGGATAATGTTGGGTATGTGTTATATTCTTTTCACGAGTAGCGGGGTCTGTGTTGCACCGGGCGCATAGGGGGTTTGAGGGGGGGGGCGCTAGGCCCCCCCTTGGGGGGTGCAGGGGGACGAAAGCCCCCCAATCAGGGGTTCGGGGGAAGCACCCTCAAGAAAAAAAAATTCCTCGGGAAATGTGTCACTTTTTGCCTCATTTTTTGTGTTGCCTCAATTTTTGTGTCCATTGTTGGGTGGTTTTTCAGCACATGGTTTTTTATCGATGGTTTTCTATTTCTGGTTAAGGAATTAGGGTTGTTGACTAATCCAGGTCATTGGGTTAGGGTTTTGGATGCCGCTGGATCCTATATGTATATTGTTTTGTAAACAATGCATCACTATGAATGGATATAGAATATGTTGGTTTGCCCGTTATGGGTTTCCAGGGGAAAAATCTATGTGTAATATTTGTATTTTCCATTGTATCTTTTTTGTTCTTTTACTAAAAATCAGTTTGCAATAAATATTGTACAAGGTTAAAATCTACATCAGTTAACTCCCGTAACTGTCGGTGTGTGTCCAGATCACTCTAGACCACCACTATGGCGCATTGGCTTCTCCTCTAGTGTACATTAGTTGAGTTATACAAAGTATATCATGTGTAAATTATCATTCATTCATTTAGTTAATACAATTCTTTTGTTCTCTCTCTCTCTCTCTCGTTTCCATCTTTTCTCATATTTTTTGCAAACTGTGTATGTCCTTTTCTATCTAGATCTTATCTGTGCAGGTTCATCCACATTTACAATTTTGTACACCCATTTACATCTAACAAGTTTTCTTCCTTTCAGAAGAGGTACAAGATCCCAAGTATCGTTCACCATTAAAGAGAGATACTTTTCATTCATTGTTGTGTTCCAATCTGGATGACCTAAAGCTTCTACAAATGTTTATGGATCATGAGTCTCTGAAACTCGAGAAAAAAGAGAAGAGGCTCACTAGAACTATGAATGTGTTTGAAATTGATCTGAAGGATCACCGACAAGATCATTAGTTTCTTCTCAAGTTAAACGGACCCACCTGGGAAACGATGGTACTGGTGCAGATTCATGTTCAATGGACTCATTGGAGGAATGTGAGTAGGTGCAGGTAGATTTTCATCCTCACTGTCATCATCTGAAGAAGAAGAAACTAGAATAGGAACATAAGATGGCACAAACACTGAAGATAACTTGCGAGCCAGAGAAGGAACAAACGTGGAATTAGGATCACAGGCCAAGAGATTTTTATCAAATTTAACATCTCTTATAATAATGATTTCATTAGAATGAGGTTGAATAAGTTTTTAACTTTTGACATCTTTAGAATATCCAAAAAAAGTACACTTCTCACTTTTAGGCTATAAAGATTTCCTTTTCTCATCGGCAATGTGAGCCCATGCTACACTGCCAAATAAACAGAAGTGGCTTACATCTGGCTTAATTTTATTCCATGCTTCTTCTGGTGTTATATGTTTTAGAGCCTTTGTGGGAGTGTGATTTACTATGTAATTTGCACAGTTAATGGCTTCTACCCAATAATTAAGACTTACTCCCTTAGATTGGATCATACAATTAGTCATTTATTTTAATGTATGATTCTTTCTCTCAACAAGACCATTTTGTTTTGGTGTATATGGAACAATGTGTTGCATTCGGATGCCCTATGCAATGCAGTAACTTGTAAAATTGTGGTTCACTTATTTGTCTTCATTATCTATTCTTAACCTTTGAAATTGATGTCCAATTTTTTTTTCTACAAGGGCCTTGTAGGCCAAAAACTTTGCTCTTAAGTTTTAGGAAATAAACCCAAGTGCGCCTAGAGAAGTCATCAATGAAAGTTAAGAAATACTTGCACCCAGAAAAAGAATGAGAAGAAAACGAACCACACAAGTCACTGTGAACAAGCTGCAAGGGGGTCGAGGCATGATAAGAGGCTCGTTTGTCAAAATTGTCCCGAGGATGTTTGTCGAGAACACAACCGACACAAGCACCATCTCTACAAGAAAAGAAGAGGAAGACCTGTCACCATCTATTGATTACATAGTTTCTACAATGAGCGATAATTTAGATGACCAAATGGCTCATGTTAAATTTTACTCAAGTCATCACTATGAGCAACAAAATCGATGGAAAATATGATGACCCAAAGTTGTCAAACTTGTACAACCTAGTAATATCGTCAACAATTCCAGTTGCATGGACATGATTAGGATCTTTTAAATCCTTAATAACAACTTAGTGAGGTGAAAACTCTACGGTTTTACCTTCACCTGAATGAGCGATCTAATACACTTATAGAAGGTTGTAGGAAAGACTTGGAACAAATAATACATCATTGAAATGACCATTATCTACTTGAATTCTTCCAAACCACACAACACTAAGAGATCTATCATCTCAAACAAATATTTTGTTGGTGTTACATTCATTAAGAGCAGAAAAGATGGCTTTATCCTTAGCCATATGATAAGATGCTCCAGAATTAATGAGTCACTCATCAAAAGAAGAAGTAGAAGTTGCAGAGAAACCATAAGCAGAAAGTGCATGTGCACGAGAAGAAGAAGAAGAATCAATATTGATGTTGTGCTTCTTCATTGATGCTTCTAAGGCTTCCATGTTTTTAAAACATTTGGACTCCTTTGTCAGGTCTAACTTTATACCTAGGGAATTTTTCACCTTTATCGTCTTTATAGGATGCAAACATAGATTTGGTTGAACTAATTTCTAAGGATATAATCTCCAAAGGCATTGGATTAAATGCCACTTGTATGGGAACCATTTCTCCCTTGGTCATATTCTCTTCTAGCAAGATAAAAGGACTACCTAATCTAGGGGATTTTCCATATGAAAATCCAACATTTCCTTCTTCAACCTTAGCGTTATAGCACTCCATGGGACCCACTTCCATTTTATTCTTTAAGTTTAAACTATTCCCATATAAAGGAAGGGAGGGATTACATTTGGATATTTAGACACTCGTGATTTAGTTAGGATCAACTTGGTCTAATGTGTCATTAGGTTAATGTGTGTTTCTTAGTGTGTTTCTTTAGTAAGCATTAATATGCATTTTTAATTCGATGGTCATGATATGTTCTCAACATAGAGTGATTAGATAACTCATATTCTCCTCGATCATCATAGCTACATTGATCTGTGTCTTAACATGTGATTGGTTCATGATCTCTATTTAAAGAGCATGGAGGGTCATTTGTCAATGATCGACTCTGAGAAACTCTTTGTAATATTTTTCTTTTTCATTAATAAATTACCTCAAGTGGCCATGTTGTTTGGGCACATGGATGTTTCCCCACAAGGGTTTTACCATGTAAAAATGTCGATGTGTTGATCTTTGATCTTGTTGTGTGAGTGATTATTGAAGGTGTTCATTCTCTATTAGAATACATGTGTTGTCAAACATGGTATTAGAGCCTCTTATATTTGACTCATACATGTCGTGATATTTCCTTTGTTGTTGGTCTTGTTGCGCAGTACATGCAAACACCCCATGAAAGAAGCTAATGATACTTTGGTATGTCCAGTGTATAGTTTAGTTTGGTATTCATTACAATTAATGGGGGACTCCTTTGTTGGTTGGTTTCACTTATTCGGATTGGGCCAAAAATCCAAACGATCAAAAGTCTACAGCACGTTATGCTTTCATCCTTGGTTCTAGACTTGTCGCTTGGGATTGTAAGAAACAACAGGCTATTGCTCTTTCTTTAGCAGAAGTAGAGTATCGAGTAGTGGTTAATGCAAGTCAAGAAGCCTTATGGCTTCGGCGGATCCTTTCAAACTTTGGATTCTAGTAGCAGCATCCAACCACCCTTTGGTGCGACTATCAAAGTGCCATCAAGATCCATTTCGACATCAACGCAACAAACACATAGAGTTACACATGCACTTCATTAGAAAGATAATTCATGATCAATTTATTGAAGTGCTCTTTTACCCTACATAAGATCAAGTTGCAGACTTTTTCACAAAGTCTCTTACATAAGCAAAGTTTTCCTAACATCAATCTATGTCAGGAGTTCAGGAAGTTGTTATTAAGGAGGGATAGTCTCTAATGCCTCCTTCCTTCTCCTATTGTGTCACCTTTGTAAATCTTTCAATCCTATCCCAAATTGTTCTTATGGGGTGATGTTAGGATATTTAGACACTTAGGAGTTAGTTGAGATCAACTTGCTCTAATTTTTTTTAGGTTAAAGTGTGTTTCTTTAGTAAGCATTAGTATGTATTTGTTATCCGACGGTCACAATATGTTCTCGAAATAGAGTGATTCGACGACTCATATTCTCCTTGATCTTAATGGCTACTTTGATCCATGGATTAACACCCAATTGGTCCATGATATCTATTTAAATAGCATGGAGGGTCATTTTTTTCAAACTTTTTGTAATATTTTTCATTTGTATTAATAAATTTCCTTAAGCAACCATGTTGGCTAGGGCCGTGGATGTTTCCCCGCAAAGGTTTGACCATGTAAAAGCATCGTTGTGTTGATATTTGATCTGGTTGTGTGAGTGGTTATTGAAGGTGTTTTTCCTCTATTAGAATACATGTGTTTCCGAACAAACTTTACACTCTAATGAAATTTAAAACAAAGCTCCATTGAAAAGTGATAAAACATTTTCGATAACGCTGCTATGGAGTTAGGTTTTTCCCTCTGGACGGGGTGTTCGAACGCTCCACGCATCCAACAACAAACTCAGCGCCAACCACCTCGCCTCAACCCACGTGATGACACATGTTGCTCCCTTTAGTCTTTATTACCATCTTATGGCTGCTACAACCATCCATTTCACTGCGCTCTCAACTAAAGGCTTCAGTGTGCTCAGAGTTGGCTTCCTGTCATGACTATGCCACTGGTACACTGTCTGATCCTCCTGCACTCATGTGTCTTTACTCTCCATCATCCCTCTTATGGTGACGAACATCACCCCAGTTGGTTTCTATCGCGCTCCCCTTCCAACAACTTTTGCACTATGTCGTTCTCCCTGGTGCCTACCTGGTTCTTCCTGTTTGAATATCTGCCTCTCCCTCTCGTTTGTCAGGCTATGCCTCGCCTTCGAGGGAAGATGAAGAGAGGTGCCCTCTGGTACCAAAATAGATCAGCCATGGCCAAGAGGCACCCACCCACCTTTTCTCCTGCGCTTAGCTCCTCACGTCCGTCCTCCACTCAGTCCTCACTAGACCAAGGCAACCTTTCACCTCTATCCTCACCATGGGCTTGCTGAGTTGAATGGTTTGATCTTCAAGGGAATTCTCTCAACTACGCTCTTGGACCTCTCCCCGACCTGGCCTCAACCTCACAACCAGCATTGGCACACCCCTCTAGTCCATCACCCTTTGATCCCTCTCCATCCCCGTCTCCATCTTTTATGCCTTCGCTGGAGGAATTCAACGCGCAAATGCATGAACTCCAACTTTTCTCCATTCGGACTGTGCTTCGTGCCTAGGACTCCGGGATTCGATCTCCATTCTCCAAGACTTGGTCTTCAGAGTCCACAAGGACGTCGATGAACTCCGTTTTAGGTTGGAACACCTGGAGCAATGGGCAGAGCCAATTGAATCATTTCTCTTGACATTGCTATGCTCCCTGCATTCTCTAGACTCAGGCACCAACACCCCCGCATATCTCGGGGTGGTTCTTGCTCCAGACTTACAGGGGAGGATGAACGAGGCGTGGATGCATGTGCATAGGTGACTGAGGACAAGCGAGACACTATGCAAGGCACACACATAGCAGAAGCCGAGGACATGCAAGCACACCAGACACCATGACAGTAGGCAGGCGTAGAGGTGTTAGCATGCATGTTTTATTTTGATAAGTGTCATTTGTTTCTCGAAGGTTCTGTTTAGGCTGTTGGATTTTAGTAATGTCTATGTTGTGGGTCTGTCAATTGATAGACATTTTCTAGTTCATCATATAATCTATTTTGATCTACAGTTTGACAGCATGGCTCGGCCGAATTGGTTTCCCCACTGGGCGATTCAGGCAAATATGTCTAATTTGCACTGATCTTTATAGTCAGTCTGTCAGGTTGAGTTGGTTTCCCTTCGGGGCAACCTAACATTTCAGAAACTCGTTCTCAAGATGATATTGTATTTTTTGTTTATGACAGGTAATATATAGCTTCTTACTTGTAAAAAAAAATGGAGTTAGGTTTTTCTTAATCGAAATAGAAAGACACTTTTAACTCCAACCAAAATCTTAATAGAGTTCCGATGGAAAGTTTATACTCTGCCAAATGAAGTAAATATTAAACTTTCTCTAATGATTGGAGGAAATAATTGATTTTTTATTAACATAAGGTAAAACATGAATTTTGAGGAAAAAAATTAAATCCGTCGATACATGGTTGAAAATATAATGCATTAGAATTGTGTTTGGATTTTCCAAAACAAGTTTTTAATATCTTCTTTGATTAAATTCTCTATCATCACCTATCACCGTATCTCGTTTTCACTTCATTCTTAAACTTTTCTCAAAATAGAAAGAATTATTTAAGCATCAATTAAAAGAGAGAATTCATCATGATAGAATTTTGAATTCCTACTCTATATAAACAAGATTTATTTCCTCATCAAAAGTCTTAGTTGCTTTTTAACAATTGGAGTGAGAAGCACACCGTGAAATGTTTTATTGGCACATTCTAGTTATCAATGCATCCAACATTGATGGAACTTGGAGATTTGATAATTTTAGTTGTTGGGTCTTAACCAACTAGGCGAGTATATGAAAAACCTTCCTCCTTTCCATTTCATTGACATTTATCACTCCTATCTTAAATTAAATGGAGATTTTATTTTATGTACTATTACATAGACTATGTTATTTGTTAAAGAAATCATAGATTGTGTATCAACAAAAAACTATATAAACTTAGTAATTTATGTTTTATTGTTAATCCAAACAACATTCCTTCTATGAGATCTTGTTCCATAACTCCTAATCAATCTCCAAAAAGGAAAAAAATCGCCAAATAACCTATTAAACATATTGATAGTGATGTGGAGGTTACCCATGAGCAATTCACACTAGTTATCTGACTATCTAAACCAGAAATTGAGCTAGTATGCCCTATATCTAAAGATATCGAAGCACTAATCAATGATCAAATCCATTTTCCTAGATGGGGTGAAGTCTACAAAATATTTAGAGAAGAAGACTACCATGATATAGTTCCACCTAGTAATCCTTCTATGAGAAATGCAAATGATTTGGTGTTTAACAACATTAGAAGATCTCATTTACACACCATTGTTGCAAGGACTCCAGTGATGCCTTGTTCAAAAGATATTGAATGAGTGATAAATCATACAGACATTGATAATAGAACCGTGCTCAAGGATGAAGGCATATGTATAACTTATTATCAAGAATCCAAAGTGGAAAAATATTATGGACTCCACCAACCTAAGAATATATGATTACTGGCTTTGTCAAGAAATTTCACCAGGACAATAATATCGAGAAGATTTTGGTCAATTGATGGGAGAGGATAAAATATTTTTTGGGAAAATTGATGGCATCTATACCATGATTAATTTAAGGGCTCCTTATATCTATTTTATGGCCCTAATGTGCAGACTATATGGAGATCCAAACTTCATCCACTTTAAAAATGCATGGGTGCCTATAGTTCACATAGTCATTACCATAGGATCAATTTTTTATTGGGCAAGAATTTTATCCCATTCTTTGAGCATAACCATTTGTTGATGATTATAGCTGCATGAGACATCCTCCAGGACACAGACCTAAGAGAGGGCCTCACCTTAATGTAAAAGATAATTAATATGGTAATTATTAATTATATTTTGAGTTATTGAGGTCGGCCCTATTGTGCCAATAGACACATCATTTGATGTGACAAGTCTTATATAAATAAAGGTGAAACCCCATTGAGGAAATACACTTATCATTGTGTCATATCATGATTTCATAAGTTGTGGTCTGAAATTATGAAAATTACAACACCCTCTTGTGTGCTAGGTTTGGTGATGGTGTGGGAGGTCTTTTTGTTGAAGAATATAGCAAAGGATTGGTTGGGTTTTCTTCCCTTGTTGAGAAGGGTTTCCCAGGATACTTCTTGTGTTCTTGTGCATGGTTATTCTTCTTGTGATCTTGGTCTGCTGCAGTAGTTATGGTTCAAGTAAAACTAAACAGAAAAATAAAAGAGAATACATGAGCCATAGCTCATTGAAAATCCAACATGGAAACAGAGTAGGTCTTGAAGAATACCACTTGCTCAAGGATGAAAGAAGACAGTGGTCACCTAAAATAACTCCAAACCCTTGCTTCCATTACAAATAAAAGAGGTCGGACCCCACATCAAATAGAGGAAGACAACCATGGGAGGAGAAATTACCATTGGCACAAAGAAACAAGGGTCAGACCTCTCCTTTATTGGTAAAGGTTGAAGTCGGACCTCCCTTAGTTTTTTGTGGAAAGGAAAAAGGCTGGCCGCAGGGATCTAAAGCTATCTCTGATCTATGTGGATATCGGTGGCCACCCACCTTTTCCAAATGGCTCAAAACGGCTTTCTGGCAATTTTGGCTATTTACTATTTTTAGCAGGTTTTAACTTCCGGGGCCATTTTGAGGGCCTAAATGAAGGTTTTTCAAGATCAAGGTTCTCAATGATAGATGAAGGCATGATTGAGCCCCCAAAATGAATCACCTCGACGATACCTTTCCAACGAGCTATCACATGCCTAAAACGGAGATCGTATGCAAAAGTTACGGCCCCGGGAAGTTGATGTACTAACTTACCCAAACGGGGACCACATGACTTTTGGCGCTTCATCTCCTAGGGTTAGGTTTTTGGATGTCTAGGACCTTTGGCATTCCCGTCTATTGTAAAAAGGCCTCTAGAGCCTCATTGTAATCATCTTCACACGGATGCGAGTAGCCGTCACATCTCTTCTCAGAGATAAGCTACCACCATTCTAGCGAGTCTTTCACTCTGTACTTTTACAGTCTCTGTACATTTATTTCATTAATAGAAATCGTGTATTACTGCATCTCTGTGTTTATGGTTGCATCTCTGATACATTTTTGTTATATTATTGAATATATGCAATATCTCTGTGCATTTCTTTATTATATCTCCGCTCTCATTTCATGCCGAAAATAATCTGGATCAATGGTATCAAAGCAGGCTGCTCTTGATCATTATATCTCCGCCTCATTTCATGCCAAAAATAACTCGGATCAGTGGTACTGCCAGGTCATTTCCTTTTGATCGCTTTCGCATGTTCTCGATGAGGTCCGACTATAGAAATTTGGGTCTCGAAGCTTGTCTCTTGAGGACAATCTCTCTCAGACACCCAAGAAACCCCCAATGGCTGAAGAAAATAAATCGACCTGAAGCATTGTCCTATCAACTGCTGTTTCCATAAGCTCTCACGCTGACAGAGGGATCTAAATGATGGAGAATTTTTCCCACATCCTTCAATGCCTACCGATAGTATCAGACACATATTCACCAAGAGGCCACTTCGGAGGCACCTCACATTTCAAGGTACAAAAGTTAATTCTTTGATATTCCCCGTATTTTGAAGGTCGGGGCCAGATGCGATGCCCTAGATAAATGGTTAAATTCGCTAGAAGGTTATTTCTCCGTTCGTCTACAATTTTTCCAAATAAAGCAAAAACACCTTCGTGACTCCTTAAAGCTCTCATGTCAAACATTGGTGGGAAACTTATTGGGGAGAAAAGTTCCACGCATGAGGACCGGAATATATGGGGGCCGCATCCCACTTGGGATTTTTTTTTAGATGCGGTAAAAGAACAATAATACCCTGCTGGCAACTATGAGGGCCAATACATGAAATGGACCACATTGCGGCAAGAGAAGATCTAAATAGTGTTGGAGTTCACAAACACCTTCCATAATTTGTGTACCAATCTGGGTATCAAATAATACGAATGACATTTGGTTCTAAATACCGTGGTTCTCTACATAGATACATCCGACCGAAATGGAATTTATGGACACCTCATCCTTAAGGTCACGACATCGATATGTTGTTAGAATCGAACAGCGTAAATTTAAGCACCGTAACAAACGGAGTTCGGGTCCGCAAATCCACAACAACCAAAGTATGAAAAAAGCATTATCCTGGAATAAACAAATTCCGAAAACCAAATTCCAAGCCACGAAAAGTTAGCGTCACTTGAAGACAAAGAAGGATTAATCGGAAATGGTGCGATTTTACAAAAGCTCCCTCGGTAATAACGACCGGACGAATGTCAGCCAAAATGGGGCCATTGGTGGCTTCAGACCAGCACATGGAGTAACCTCGGGATTCGTAATCTAATTCAAAAATAATCGTAAAAGATGCATCATCACGCACTTAATCGGGCATAAGTATTGTCGCCACCGCAAAGAATTCAACCAAGAACCATCAGATGAAGAGGGGGGAGCTTTTCATTCACAGATGTGGGTGAAGGGGACCCCGCTACATTTTATTGTTGATAGCGGAAGCCAAAAGAACCTCATCTCAGCAGAGGTTGTCAAATAGTTGGGATTGTCGACAACATCACACCCGCAACCATACAGCATCGGGTGGCTTCGCCAAGGATGAGATCTTCGTGTCAGCCAGCAGTGTCGATTGTCATACGGCATCCAACCCTTCGAGGATGAGGTATTATGTGATGTTTCCCCACTGGATGTCTGTGATGTTCTCTTGGACCAGCCATATATGTGGAAACGCCATGCTATCTATAAGTCTCGACCCCGTAGTGTCATTATTACTCTGGGGGGTCATCTCTACAGGATACCAGAGGTAGTTCCAACTACTGCCCCACCCAAACAGTGCCACAAGGTAGTATCTCATACTACAAAATTCATCTTCTCCACAATCTGTTCAAAAAGGGGACAAAAGGATACTGCAACCACTACAGCCTCGGCCCAAGCACCTTCTATCCACCAGAAGCAGGTCGATAAGGTTGCAGCAAAGCACAAAGATTCCTTCTGCCCACAGTCATCTAAAATAGCCAGACTGGTTAAAAAGGTCCAAACCTTCCAGCCACAAGTTCGTGATGACCTTCAACAAACTAAGCAGCGCGACGTCTCCAGCAAGACAAGCAGCTCACCAAGATGCAAATTCAACAAATGCTTTTCCCTCTCCCCCGGGAACTCAACGCAATGGAGACCATTGATTCCTAAGGAGGGAGGATTGATCCAGGTGAATATCAGTGGCCACCCACCTTTTCCAAATGGCTCAAAACGGCTTTCTGGCAATTTTGGCAATTTACTATTTTTAGCAGGTTTTAACTTCCGGGGCCATTTTGAGGGCCTAAATGAAGGCTTTTCAAGATCTAGGTTCTCAATGATAGCCAAAGGAATGATTGAGCCCCCAAAATGAATCTCCTCGACGATACCTTTTCAACGAGCTATCACATGCCTAAAACGGAGATCGTATGCAAAAGTTACAGCCCCGGGAAGTTGATGTACTAACTTACCCAAACGGGGCCCACATGACTTTTGGTGCTTCATCTCCTAGGGTTAGGTTTTTGGATGTCTAGGACTTTTGGCATTCCAGTTTATTGTAAAAAGGCCTCTAGAGCCTCATTGTAATCATCTTCTCACAGATGCGAGTAGCCTTCACACCTCTTCTCAGAGATAAGCTACCACCATTCTAGCGAGTCTTTCACTCTGTACTTTTACAGTCTCTGTATATTTATTTCATTAATAGAAATTGTGTATTACTGTATCTCTGTGTTTATGGTTGCATCTCTGATACATTTTTGTTATATTATTGAATATCTGCAATATCTCTGTGCATTTCTTTATTATATCTCCGCTCTCATTTCGTGCCGAAAATAATCCGGGTAAATCGCAGCCTAGAATGAAAGGGTCGAACCCCTTTCTAATTTTCTGTGGTGAAGGAAAGTGTCGGACCCCTTTCTAAATTTTTTGTGGCAAAATCCTAAAGTTGGTTGCAGGCCTAAAAGCACTTGACCGACCCTTGCTTACAAACTGAGAGGGCAGCCACCTATTTCTTGGTGGCTCGACCTGCTAAAAGAAGAATAGCCCCGGCCTAGGAGAGGCTCAGCTTTCTAGCTCAAAGTCTATTCTTAGACGCAAAACTTCTAAACAACAAACTCAAATTGAAGCTTCAATTACTGTATCAGGTTATGGCTTCTCATTCTTTCTAGAAAAGAAGTAACCATCTCTAGATCCTTCACATTTGTCGTCAATGCTTAGAACAAACATATTCTCAGTTATGTTTCTAGCAAAATGGGGCTATCTCAGTGAAAATCCCAGGCAACATAAAGTCCTTTCCCATTACTTGATAGTTAAACACTACAACAAATGTTGTTGTTGATAGAGGCCAGGATGGTGATCATTTGTGCATTGAATTTAAATATCATTTTTCCTGCCTTATCATCAAAGTTCTTTGAAGCAGATTTAAAGACTGAAATTATGACAAATTAGGGTCTAGTTTGAAACATGTTCTAAAGCTAGGTTTGGCACAAGTTACAGAAGTATGTAAACACTGTACAGACCTATCTTGAGAGCAGATAAGCCAGCCTTCGGATCTGTTTTGGTGAGACATCAAGGGAAACCTTGACCTGTGGTTAAAGGACTATTGTGACAGTGTTGGGACAACAAGTTTTGTAAGTGACAACAATGTATTTTAGGACTAGGTGTATCTAGTGAATTACATGCATCAGAAAGTTGCTACAAGACCAAAGTACAAGGCTACCCCAGCTACAAGGCTAATGTAGACTTCGTTAGAAACTTGTATTGTACAAGGTGGCTACAAAGGCAAACAAGTTTGGTTATAGAGTATAGCAGTGGTTGGTGGCCACATGAAGCTACAACAATATAATGTACCTTCTAGTCTACGACAACCAAGAAAAACCTCCATTGGTGTACACTCTCAGGTATGCACTTGTATATATATTATTTGCATCGTTGTCAAAGGGGTACTTGCAGGAGTAAGGAACCCTTGGTGAAATGATGGACCCACAGAGGTCTCAGTGCATTCAGAAGAACAACAAACTGGAAGTGAAGACTCCAAGTTTGATTGTTTTAGTTATCATGCTACATTACAAGTAAGTGTTGTAGCTATGCCAACAATCCTTAAATTGTTTTGATTCTAGAGATGTACTCATGAATCTCCTCTAGGAGATATTCTTGTCTTATTTCCTTTCGGTTGTTTCCTTGTTCCAGGCAGGTTAAAAACAAAGGAAGATGTTTTTCCTTCAAGACTTCAGAGTGAGTCACTTGACTCAGAGGGAGTCAAAACTATATGAGAAGAAGGAAAAGACAAATACCTTCTCCCCCTCAGTAGTACAAGAGGAGATAACCATTGATACAGTTGATCCAGTTGTTCCAGTTGATATTCCCAGGGAATTTACAGTAGGCCATAAAAGGCCTGTCTGGGCTTGATAAACTCTGCAAGAGGCAGAAAGACATGCAACATATGGAAGTGTTGAGAAATACCAAAATGAGACTTGTAGTCAGAGGATTCTCATAAGCAGAGGGAGTGAACTATGATGATATATATTGATCGAGTAGACCGATGCACTCCCATCTTTACTACCTTCCATGAGTTGGAAACTACATTAGATAGATGGATTCTTGATGAATTTTGGGTTTCAACAAGAGTGTTGTTGATCCAAACCTATACTATTACATTGTTGGTGACGAGAGCTTGATTTTGATGACTTATTCAAGAATTCATGTTGTTACAAGCAAGCTTTGACTTCTGATTTTGAGATGAAGGATTTGGGTATGATGCACTACTTCTTGGGACAAGAAGTATGAAAGAGGACCAATGAGACTTTTCCTAAGTCAAGGAAAATATACAGTGGGGATATTAAAGAAGTTCAGTATGACAAAATACAAATCCATGTCTACACTGATGGTGGTGGATTTGATGAAAAATGAATGATGATGATTCATACGAGATGGATCCACATGTGTATCGACAACTAATTGGATCATTGATGTATCTGGTTAACACTAGACCTAATATATGTTATGCAGCGAATGTGCTTAGTCAATCCATGAGTTAGTCGAGACAGAATCACTAGATAAAGCATGTACTGAAATATATATACAAGGTACAGTTGGATATGGCCTGAGATATGCCTCTAGTGTGAACTTGAGTTTGCAGGGATATGCAAATACATATTGAGCAAAGAGTACAGTGGTCGGAAGAGCACATCCGGTTGTTGTTTTACCTTGGAGTTTACCGTGGTTTCCTGGTGTAGCAAGAAACAAAGCTTTGTGGCCTTGAGTACCGCTAAAGCAGAGTATGTAGCATTGAGTGTGGAAGTCTGCGAAGCAATGTGGCTTCTAACAAATTTATTTGATCATGAGATGGATCCTATTATTACTTGTGATAACAAGAGTTGTGTGAAGCTCTCTAAGAACCCTGTGTTTCATGATAGATCGAAACACTTTGAGATAAAATATCATTATATTAGAGACATGTTGCAAAGGTAGTACACATGCAGTATCTTCCTACACATGAGCAGATTGCAGATATCTTCACCAAACCACTTGCGAATACAAAGTTCAAGTACTTCTGTGAGAAACTAGCTTGGTGGAGATTACCTCCCTAGCTGAGAGGGAGTGTTGATGATTACAGCCAGGACAAAGTTCGAATACGTTTGTGCGAGACTTGGCCTGATGGAGAATGCCTCCCTAGATAAGAGGGAGTGTTGATGATTACAGCAGCATGAGACATCGTCCAGGACACAGACCTGAGAGAAAGCCCCTAGGTTGGGTGTGTGGTTCCTATCTGAGACGGAACTAGAACGTTGTGTTGACCTCCTCCTTACAGAGAGTTGAGAAGAACTCCAAATGATTATCCTGTGTAACGTAGTGAGAAAGAAGATCTGTTGAGTTGGACGTGCCTGTGGATGAGCATAGGTGAATGTGTGAACTCCCATGAGCTGGGTGAATCGTTCTGAGACAGAGATGAAATGATATATTAGACTCCTCTGAGCAGAGAGTTGAGATGATGAACTCCAGATGACTCTCATGTGTAATGCACTGGGAAAGAAGATCTGTTGAGTTGGGTGTGCCTGTGGATGAGCACAAGTGAGCGTGATCCTAGTGGTCGAGCACTAGTGAGTGTGGTTCTCCTGTGAGACGCAGTGAGATAGAGATGTGGACATCCCTGTGGATGTGCCCTTAGTGGCTGAGCACTAGTGGGTGTATGAGATCCCTTGCTATATTGTTCAAGGGTTAGACTTACCTGTAACCCTATTTGTAATGTAAAGGGTACAGGTCGACCCCACCTTAATGTAAAAGAGAATTAATGTAAAAGATAATTAATATAAAATATAATTAATGTAAAAGATAATTAATATGGTAATTATTAATTATATTTTGAGTTATTGAGGTCGGCCCTATTGTGCCAATAGACACATCATTTGATGTGACAAGTCTTATATAAATAAAGATGAACCCCATTGAGGAAATACACTTATGATTGTGTCATATCATGATTTCAGAAGTTGTGGTCTGAAATTATGATAATTATAGCACCCTCTTGTGTGCTAGGTTTGGTGATGGTGTGGGAGGTCTTTCTCTTGAAGAATATAGCAAAGGATTGGTTGGGTTTTCTTCCCTTGTAGGGTTTCCCAGGATACTTCTTGTGTTCTTGTGCATGGTTATTCTTCTTGTGATCTTGGTTTGTTGCAGTAGTTATGGTTCAAGTAAAACTAAACAGAAAAATTAAAGAGAATACATGAGCCATAGCTCATTGAAAATCCAACACCATTGAGAGGGCTAAAAATGACAACTCTTAAACACTCCTCACCTTATACATGCTAGCATACTTACTTGATATCATCTATGACAATAACCCTTTCCTAGGGTTGAACTACAATTGGAACATGGCAAAAAATCCAATTTATGTTTATTGACAGGCCATGTGAGAGAATATGTACAAGAGAAACTATGCATTACCTTTTGTGAATTTTTTATTACTCCTCTTTATAAATTAATATTTTGCAAAGGAACATACTTACCGATTTAACGAGAAATGTGACCTAAAAACAAGAACTCTGGTCCAGAAAACCCATATTTTTGTGCCAATAACACCAAAATCAACCCCCGTTTCAAAAAGTGGTGCTACTACTAGCACCCTTTTTTTTTCCGAGGGGGGTGGTTAAATTTGAGATTTATTTGAAATTGCAGCCTTGACAATATTTACCCTCGAATACCCCCGGATGGGGTGCCACCACGATATGATGGATGCGACTTCGTCTAAGGCCACATGGACAAGATACACAATCAGGCCACACGACAACAGGTGGAAGTCCAACGTCACATCCACCCTCACAACCTCACCAACATTCAAAAGATCTGTCGTCACCTTTCCTCCCACACTCGAACCATGCAGCTCACATGAATCAGGACCTACAAGTCTTCATGGCATAGCGCAGTGAGACCTCTCGGTCACCTCAGCTCCAGCCAACCATCTTATCGACTCCCTTGTCTCTTTCGTTTGCTCATTTCTCTCAGTCTATTCTTTGCTCTGCTCTCCCACTCTGGTGCGCTTCCTCCATTCACGCTTTGGAGCTTTCTGGTGAGTACCTTAAGTTCTGGAGCCTTCTGGTGCATACCCTCCACTCCTTCATGCCACGATCCGAGGGCAGACCAAGGCGTGGAACAGCCTGGTACCAAGCACGGGGAAGGAAACTGCCCCCCTCTGTTCAGTCATGCGAAGCCTCGAGCCCTCCTTGAGCTGTTTCCCCCTATTGTAATTCAGCTTCTCCCCCTCCACTGGCCCCCATGGACATTCATTGGCATGAAGAAGGTTTTCCCCCTCCTCTCACCCATTTAGTCATCCCCTCTCCTTCTAAACCACCCGTTGATCCAGTCACTGGCCTCTCCCCCTCTCGAACCCCTACGACTGTAGGGTCAAGTGGTTTGATCTCTTGGGAAAATCGCCCAGTTATGTGCCACCTCCCCCCTC
>SNQJ01S0001299.1:343243-387772 GCA_010110895.2 Picea sitchensis | reverse complement strand
CCTGCAGTTTCACATTCTTCCCCTCTTCTGTGCTCCTCTTCCTCCTCTCTGCTCTCCCACCGCCATTCTCCTTTTGTTAGCAAGGACGATGAACGAGCTAAGCTCATGACCACTCTGAACACCATTAAAAAATATTTGGAGGACATCAAAACGGCCATGCGTGAATTTCAGACCAGGGAAGACAACCAGTGGTGACGAGTGGATACTGTGATGGTGTTCCTTCAAGACCTTCGAAGAGATATGGCGGACAGAGAAAAAGGAAAAACACAAGCAGCGCAGGTCTACGTCAGGCCACGTCTAGGTCCAGGTTAATAATATCTACCCATGCTCTTTTTTTATTATTGTCAATATTTTGGCCCTGCGTGGCACAATAGAATTCTTGCCCTCATACACTTGACATTTGTCCCTTTGATAAATCTGGTCCTGCGTGGCCACGTAGCTCCGTTTATTTCTAAGTACTGGACATCGGACAACGGTGGTTTCCTGAATGGGCACCGTTACCTCTTTTTGAACTTGAACACCTGGCAGAGGTGGTTTCCCAATAGGGCACCGATGCCAGGTAGTTAGCTAGCTTTCAGAGATCTGTATTTTTTGACTAGGAATCAATACATACTCTAAATTACAAAAAAAAAATATTTACCCTTGAATAAAAAAATGATGCTTCTAGTAGCACCATGTTTATTTTTAAAGTTAAAATTATGGCTTAATTGAAAGCTTGGCACTGACGACTAGTTTCATCAAAAATAAAAAATAAAATTAAAAAATTAAAAAATTAAAAACGGCGTCTAAATCAATTTAGAAATTTATTTGTTAATAATTTATTTTTATTTTTGTAACTGAAACGGGTAATTTTATTAGAGAATTCAAGCCGGTTGGGCCATGGCCAAAACAATCGTACAACATCACATAGGTACAACATCTCGCTTAATCAACAAGGGAACAACACAAGGGAACAACTCATGGGAACAACGACAAGGGAACAACAACAGCCCAAAGAAACAACACAAGGGGAACATAGCTCAAGGGAGCAACATTTTCCATTGATTCTACTGGCGAGATCTAAGCTTATCTTCTTAAGTTATCTTGTTGGGGAAGTGCTCATCGTTTTAGTTGACTTGCAAGCCTAGCTTCGAGTGACTTTTGGTTGTGTTACTGATGATGTATTTTTCTTCTTCCCAACTGTTGTCCAAACTTCTTTGACAGATGGTGAAGTTGTTGTTGAATCGATTTTCCCCATATTTTCCTGATCTGGAGAATTTGTTTTCTTTGGAGTTTTCAATGTTGCTTCATCTTTATCAACCTCATATGCCCAGCTTGAGGGAGGTGGGGAGATGAGGATAATTTTTCTTTCTATTCTCGTATCAAGAGTATCTGAAGAACTAAAGCTTTATGTTCCTTGATCAAGAGGAGTTGAAGCTTTACTCTTGGATTGAGGGACAATATTTGACCGATTTAGGGGTGTCTCCTGAGTAGAGATGCCTTTGGAATCATGGCTCGAAGAATCTGGGCCTGGGGAAGATTTTTGATTGTTTGTAGTAATTAATTGGTGCTCTTCATCAGAGCCATCCCACCAGGTTTATTTACGTTGTTGCTTCCCCACCTTCCTATTTCCCTTGGAGCATTGAGCTACTATGTGCCCTATTTCAAAACAAGACCTGCATCGCAGGGAGATTCTTTCATAGTCTAGCTTTTGGGTCCAGGAGTAGTTTTTGCAGCCTAGAATAATTTATGCTGGAAACCCTTTGCTAAAATCCATTTCGACACAAATTCTGGCATAAGAGGTGATGCTATGAATTCTAGTTTCTTTACTTATGAAATGAAACTTTCCTAAAGCTAATCCAATATCTCTAAGATAAGTTTCACCCCAAAAATGCAAGGGAAGATTCATAAGTCTGGCCTAAACTGGAGCAGAAGAAAGAACAACAGTCAGAGGATTGAAACAAGGAGTCCAGGCCATCATGCACAAACCTGAGTTTCCCCAAAACCAAGGGCAAGAATCAAGGATCAGATCTCGTTCTGCTCCAAGATCGAACTCAACAATGAAGAAACCTTTTGGGTAGGGGTGGATGAATAAATCTTCCTTAATGAGAGGCTTCTAGTGGGATGTGATCCAACCATTGAGATCCATGAGCCGTGGCCAGAGCCCATTGAATTGGTAGATTAAGGCATTTTCCCGAAAATAAACTTCCTCATCTTCAACTTTCTTACCCATGAGAAGAGAAATCGCTCGAGCTTCTTGGACCAAGCTGAAAGATTAGACTTAAGAGCCTCACTGTATGAAACTGAGGTGCTACCCAGAGGACCGGGAGAAGGGGGTGCGCAAGGCTGAGTAACCGAGCCAGGTTGAGTAGAGCCACTGTGAGGGATGAAGTCAAGCCCGCTGCGGGTGGAAGTCGCCGCCATGGAAGAGAACAACCGCGGCCAAGAGGTCGAGCTGCAGAAGGAAAGGCGGCTAGGGTTTCCCTTAGTCGCAAAGGTGATCGCAAAGCACCGAATGCAACATTCTACTAAAAATAAAAACAACAAATAATTTTTTTGTTTTGTTTTTATTTTTAAGTCACATTAAAATATAAATAAATTAGAAAAAATAAAAAAAATAAAAAACTCTGTAAAGAAGTTCAAAAAAAAGAGAAAAAATAATACAATTTCCAAAAAAAATGCATAACAAAACTTTATAAAAATAAATAAAAAACATAAAAACTAAGTAAAATTTGAAAAAAATAAATAAAAACACTAAAAAAATAATGCAAAAAACATTTTTTTTAAATCTATTTTTTTAAAACATGAAAAAAAATAATAATAGTAAAATGGATTTAAAAAATCAAATCAAAACAATTAAAAAATATATTTAAAACAAAACAATACACATTTAAAAATCATTAAAAATTTACAAAAACTAAACTAAAAATGATTTAATAAAATGAAAATGAGTCATCCAAGAGAGAGGGGGGCGACATTGCCAAAAACAAAACAATTAAAATAATAATAATAATAAACATTACACATTAAAAATATTTAAAATAATAATAATAAATAAATAAAAATGATTCGATCAATAGAGGGGGAAGGGGCAGTGTCAAGATTGCCCTCTCCTCACGGTTGGTGGCTAGATTGTCGACATTGGTTGTTTGATCGTCGACGTCAAGCATAGCCCCTCACTCTCCTCCCTCTGTTGGTCAACTACAACAATTCGATTATCATAGGTGGGGAGGGGGCGATGTCCGACATCGCCCCCAACCCCCCTCTACTGGTCAAGTCATTTTTAATTTAATTTTAATTATTATTTTTATTATTTTATTTGTGTATTGTTTTTTAATATTATTTTATTTTAATTGTTTTGTTTTGTTTTTATTTTATTTTATTTTATTTAAACCATTAAATTTTCTTATCTCTTTAATTTTTTTAAATTAAGATTATTTTTTATGTTTTTGAAAAAAAAAAAAAAATTAAATGTTTTTTTAGATAATTTTTAATACATTTTTCGAAAATTCGATTTTTTTAGTGTTTTTTTTTTAATAAAAATTGTGATTTTTATGGGGTGTTTTTTTTTTTATTCAAATTTTACTTAGGTTTTATATTGTTTTCTATTTTTTTTTTTAAATTTGTGTTATGCTTTTTTTTTCGAAAATTGTATTTTTTCTTTTTCTTTTTCTTTTTTGAACTTCTTTACATAGCTTTTATCCTTTTTCAATTTATTTATATTTTAATGTGACTTAATGTAACGGGCGCAATGGTCTAGCCGTCGACAGTGAGGAGTGCATCTCCCCCCACACCCCTCTTTCTTGTTGACAATGGGGAATGGGGGATGCTAGGCATCGACCTCGCCCCCCACCCCCATTGTTAGTCGATGCTAGGAAAAATGACATTAAATATTGTCTTTTTTTACTTCATATCTATAAAAATATAAAAAGAAATGTTGATTTTTTTTTCTCTATTTTTGTTGTTCAATTATGTCCATAGAAATTCTTTATTTGACACATTATTTTTAGTAGATAGTTTCCAAAATGTATAGGTTTTTTATTATATATGGTTTTGAAATGTATATTTTTTGTTGAATGTTTAAAAATAATGTTATTTAGCTACAAGTATTTGTTATGTATTGAAGTAAAGTTAAAAAAAATGTGTTATAATTAATATTTTACACTATATTTAAAAAGTATGACACCGTAAATTAATTGAGACATAATTGAATGAAAAATTTTAATTTCAAAAAAATAAATGATATATAACATTTTCAGTATCATTAAAAATGACAAATCTTGTATTTTTAATTTCTAACATTGAAAAAAACATGGAAAGATAATTAAAAACACCATTGAAAAAAAATAAGCGATTTAGAAAAAATTGAAAATAGGTAAAAAAAATAGCATTTAAAAAAAAGATGGATACACTATAGATAAGAAGATTTAAAATATTAAAAAAGTGTCGAAAAAGGCCCATGGGGGGGGTGCTACCAATATCACAACTTTTCGAAATGGGGTAAAAATGACCACTAAATGCGACCTCTAAAAAATGCAAACTTTGTAGAGTTCTCGTGAAGTTGGTAACTTTGTTAAGAGTGCCCTAAACTGAGTAGGGAGGCAGTGATATTATTAAGAAGCATATGTAGTTAGTAGTTGCAAGAGGTCTATACATATTTGAGGATTTATGGAGTCATTGCTCCTCCTCACTCATTGCCTAAATATGTTCCCAAAGGACATTGCCTACCAAACCATTTTACAGGTTTTTAATGCATCATTAGCCAAAGATGCAAAGAAGAGAAATTGCATTCCATGTAACATGTATATAAGCCAGAAAAAAAGGCTAACACAATGTTAGAATATAGGTTTCCACAAGGACGATTATGAAGGCATCATCTGTTGGGATAGATTACTTAGCATAGTATTATGCTTTCAATATCATGGCCTTATACCCAGGAACAATGGGATCATGAGGTGCCATCTGAGAATGTAGTTACATGAGAGGAACTGTTATTGAGGCTTAAATCAAAAGCTTTTACTCCCCCTAGTAACATGACCTCGGATGAGCAGATGGAAAAAACCAAACAAAAATTGGTAGAGAAAGATTAACAATTGCATCAAAGAAGAAATCAAAAGAAGGGAAAGTTGAGCAAGAGAAAATATCTAAAATGGAAAAGGATAAAGAAGAATTTGTAGAAAACATAGGGGATAATCAAAAACATCAATCTACAAGTGAATCAACACAACAAGTTGGGTCACCTTCAAGTAGTGTTATTAATCTGACTATGGAGGCTTTAATCATACCAAAATAAGGTACATGCAAAGGGAAAGAGATCGAGGATAAAGACATGAAAATGGAGCAAATTGTTACGCCTGATAACTCAAATAACACTTTATCTTGAGGAGATCAAAACATCTAAGACCCCATTAAGGATGTGGCGGATTTGGAATTGATAACATACAATAAGAGAAGGAAAATTATCATCAAACAAACTCAGAAGAGAAAAAAATATATATTTGGATAATATGGTCCTCTGCACAACTGAGGAACAAGTGCTTCACATTGAAAGAGCCAAATTAACTTAATTACTCTCTCCAGGGTTAGAAATTACTCATGCTACCCTTGACAAGGCAAAGTCTGAAGTACCTAATTTTCAAAATTTACAAAAGAATATTGTCATATTAGAAAATTAGATTATGTATTGTAAGTCTACACAAGGTTTGGTTTCCATTTTTGTAAGTCATGTATTAGAAGAAGACCAGGTTAATGTACAAATCAAAAGAGATTTTTATACCAAAGAATTTCAACTACATGAGTTGATTTTGCAACTTTCAATTTTGTTTAAGGGAAATTTTATCTAGAAAGAAAAAATGGAAAACCACATAATCAACTGGAATTTATTAAGCAAATTCAAGAGAAAATAGGTCATGAAGATAAATGATAAGGTTGCTAAGTAAGATTGGGGTGTGTGAAATTGAACAAGACATAGGGTATTGGAGCAAAGTGGCACATGAAGATAAAAAATAGGTCGAAGAGAAATGGATGACATGCATGAAGATTTGGGATTTCATAGAAGATGCCGCTACTCAATGCTAGCTTCCTTCACTCTATCCTCTATAAATATTTTACGTAGTGAACCATGTATTGGAGAAATTTGAGCACATAATACAACAACACGAAGTGGAAGTATGAAGTGTATCAACCATTAAAAAAGGGCATCTTTAGAAGTTTCTCATAGAGAAAGTGATAAAATCCACTCAATTAAAATGTGCATTCCCAAAAGTAGATAAATATATTAAAAAGTTTAATAGGGAATTGCCAATTTTGAAGGCTACTCAAAGAAAACATACTTTTTCACATGATAATTTATGTAATATGCTTTTTGAACAATGGGAAAAGTATGATAGGGAGGTAGTTAGAGAAGGAACACCCAATTTACCCAAGGGTTGAGTTAAAATTGGTTATTGTAACCAACTTTTGAAATTGTATAAATAATAGAATTTAAGAAGGCAGTGGAGCTTGACAGTACAACTTTTGAAGGAGTATTGTAAGAGAATTATTTCTATTACATTGATTAATGAAGAAGCCAATCATTGGTGAAATTGATTTTGACTGAAGAAAATTGATTGGATGAAAGATGGAAACTCGGTGACAGAGCATTCGAACGCCTTCAATATTATAGTAGGTCGGTTATTGTTTGTTGATATTAAGATTTATGATGAAGATAAGTGTATCAATTTATTGTGTCATGGAATAGTCTAGTTGTGGTCATAGGTAGTAATGCAACTACTTTAAGTTTCGATGATGTTGTCCCATCCTTGTTATCGGAGGAGATGAGGCGGAAAAACATGGAAAGCCAAAGAACAAATGCCTTATTTGCAAGAGGTCGCTCCTAGGAAAGAAATAGAAAAAAGTCCTCAAGCGAGAGATCTAAATCTAGGGGAAGATCGAAATCTCTCAAAATATTTGTAAAGGTATGTTGAAGATGTGGAAAATAAGGGTATTATAAGAAACAATGTAGATTCAAAAGTGTTGAGGGAGGGAACAGATTTGATGATACCTCTTCTACAGAAGAAAATTCTTTTGCAAATGAAGGAGGGGATGTGTACTTGGATTCTTCAAACACACTTGCAAATCATAAGGCATGGTTAGTCGACTAAGGTGAACCCTTTCATATGAATCCTCATAGGGAGTGGTTTTACTAATATGAAAAGTGTGATGGAGTGATGTTTTTCTAGGAGATGACTTGACAGCCAAAATTGTAGGACAAGAAAAAGTCAAGTTGAAGCTCGTGGATGGTAGGATTAGAAAACTCCACTGTGTTCCATACATCCCATAATTGGCCAAGAATTTGATTTTTGTAAGCAAGATGAACGATGCAAGTGTAAAAATAGTGTTTGAAAAGGAAACCTATAGGATGGTTCGAGGGGAAATGGTGTTGTTGAAGGGAGTTTGGATTGGAACTCTATATAAGCTGCTAGAAAGAACTATTAGTGATGGGTGCAACAATTCCATTGTTCTCAAGATTGGAGCTGAAGAAGGAAAAACTCCTACAGTCTCTAGAGAAAATACTATGTTGTGGCACATCGGAGAGAATTGCCTTCCAGTACTACCTGGTAAAGGTATGGTTGAGGGTATGTCCAATTTCTCTCTGGATTATGATTTATGTGAACATTGCTTATATGGGAAGTGGAATCATGTAAGATTATCCTCTGGTGCTACGAGGGTAGAGGGAATATTATAATTGGTGCACAATGATGTGTTTGGACCTATGTCGGTTCCATCACTGGGTAAATTTGTGTACTATGCCTTGTTTATAGACGACTTCTTGAGGAATACATGGATTTATATCCTTAGGAAGAAATATGAAGTCTTTGACAAATTTGAATATTTTAAGACTCTCGTGGAGAATCAGATAGAGAAGAGTTGAATTAAGGTGTTGAGGATGAATAATAGTGGAGAATCATAGAAATGATTCGAAGAATTCTGTAAGAAGTGTGGTGTAGCAAGGTGAAAGACTACTCCATACACACCTTAGCAGACTGGAGTCGCAAAAAGAATGAACAAGATGTTGATGGAAAAAACAAGGAGCATGCTTACTGGTGCTAGGTTAGGACAAGAATTATGGGAAGAGGTAGTGGGTATTGCATTTTACTTGATCAATCAATCATCCTCGTCAGCGCTAGTTTACAAGACTCCACACGAGGTGTGGACTGGTAAGAAACCCTCTCTTACACATCTTAGGGTATTTGGTTGTGATTCCTATGTACACATTCCAAAGGAAAATAGAAGTAAGCTAGATAAAAAGGATGAAAAGTGTATATTTATTGGCTATAAGTATGGCTTGAAAGGTTATAAGCTTTGGGACCCATAAATTGACAAGGTAGTGTATAGTCTAGATGTGGTGTTTATAGAAATCAAAGATGTTGTTAAACAAGAAGTCCTATCTAGGGAGGAAGATCCATAGAAAATAGAGTTTGAATTGAAAGATAATGAATCAAACTCTGTAGAAGAATAAGAATAAGAATAAGAAGAACCTTATACTTTGATATTGAGGGAATTAGTTCGAGAAAGAAGGTAATCAAAAGGGAATACTCCACTTGATTTTCGCTCTAATTTTTCTTTGTTTATTATTGATGATAATATTGGAACTGTTTGGGAGGCAGTTGATTCAAAGGATGGAAAACTCTGGAAGAAGACCATGGTTGAAGAAATGGCATCCTTGGACAAAAATGTGGCTTGGGATCTAGTGGAGTTGTCGGTTAGAAGAAATCCCATTGGAAGCAAATGGGTATTTAAGAAGAAGTTGAATGCAGAAGGCAAAGTGGAGAAATACAAAGCTCGATTAGTAGCAAAAGGTTATTCCCAGGTAGAGGAAATTGACTTTGGTGAAAAAACTTCTCATGTTTCCAAGTTAACTTCTATTAGATTTCTTCTATTTGTTGTTGTTGCTCTTGATTTTGAAGTAGAATAAATGGATATGAAGACAACATTCCTACATGGGGATCTAGAAGACGAAATATACATGAAGCAACCAAAAGGATTTGTAGTGAAGGAAAAGAAAGAGTTGGTATGTACGTTGAAAAATTCCTTGTATGGGTTAAATCAATCACCAAGGATGTGGTATCAAAAAATTGATACTTATATGTTGGGACTTGGATTCATAAGGAGCAAAGTTGATCATTGTGTGTATTCCAAATTATTTGGTGATCCTCTTATTTATTTGGTCTTGTATGTGGATGATATGTTGATGAAAGGAAATGACAAGGAGATTATCGAGGATGTGAAAAATCAATTGTCCTCTAAATTTGACATGAAGGATCTTAGTGTTGCAAATTTCAATTTGGGCATGGAAATCAAAACAGATCAGGAAAACAAGAAACTCTAGTTAAATCAGAGGAAATATATCAAGAAAATATTGCAATATTTAATATGTAGGAATGTAGACCAGTCGGGGTTCCTATTCATGTAGGTGTAAAGTTATCTACAAATTAGTTTCCCAAGACAAAGGAAGAGGAAGAGAAAATGTCTCATGTTATGTATGCTAGTGTGGTTGGCATATTGATATATGCAATGGTCTGTATTAGACCAGATATTGCACATGCAATGGGAGTTTTGAGTAGGTATATGTCAAAACTAGGGAAGGAGCATTGGACAATAGTAAAGAGGTTTTTCAAGTATTTGCATGGCACAACTAGTTATGGCTTGTGCTACTAAGGAAGACGAGGATTTGACATAGTGTTGAAATACATGGGTTCGTTGATGTAGACTATGTTGGAGATATGGATCACAAAAGATCTACAAGTGGGTATGTGTTTAACCTATTTGGAGGAGTAATCAATTGAATGAGAAAAAGATAGTTTGTAGTGGCACTCTTAACTACAGAAGATGAATACATGACAACCACTCATGCAAGCAAGGAAGCAGTATGGTTACAAATATTGTATTCATGCATTGGGTTGGTACAACAAGCTGTAAGGATAGATTGTGACAAATAGAGTGCAATCTTCCTGGAAAAGAACCCAACTTTTCATTCAAAGAAAAATCATATTGATGTTTAGTATCATTTTGATAGAGACATGGTTGAAGACAAAAAGGTGTTGCCGATGAAAGTCGACAGTTTGAAGAATGTTGCAGATTCATTGACAAAGTCTGTGAGCACTGAGAAGTTCTCCTATTGTAGAGAAACAATGGGAATTTATGCCTTGGATTGTTGACTATGTAATCTGGTGACCCCTTGTATGCAAATAAAACAACAAGTGGGAGAATGTTGGGTATGTGTTGTATTATTTGCATGAACAACCCCATGTCCTTTGTTGTGTCAGGCACAACGGGGGGTCACAGGGAGGCGAAGCCCAATTTTTTTTTAGGTAATTTTTGCATCTGTTTTTTAATGGTTTTCAGCACACAATTTTCACTTTTGGCGGTTTTGTGGTCCATGGGTGGATTTGTGGCTTAGCCCATGGTTTTCTAATTCTGGTTAAGGAATTAGTGTTGTAGTTTAATATGGGTCAATGGATTAGGGGATTTGGTTGTCGTGGGATCCTATATATATTGTATTGTAAATAATGAAGTTGGATAATGATGAATAAGAAGTAGAGGTGCAACTCTAAATAGGTTGTTGGTTTTCCCGATTTGGGTTTCGAGGGTAAATATTTGTGTATATGTGTAGTTGCAATTGTGTCATTTTCTATTTTTTAAGAATTTGTGTGTGCATTGCATTACTGTAAAAGGCTTGAAACTTACATAAATTGTCTATTCCAACATTCCATGTAAGGTACTTGTTGGTTTGTTATATTCTTTGCATTGATAGAACAGTTATCCGACTGTCTAGTCGAGGTGGATCAACTGGGTGAAGAATTGACCAATGAGTTAAGTCAAGTTGATGGTTAAGTCGAGGTCGAAATGATCGACTAGGAAGTCAGAAATCGAAGAGATTGATGGGCAAGTCGAAGTCAAAGTGGTCGAGTGGCAACTTACGGGAGGTCGAGTGGTAATATGACTGAAGACAATTGCAATAGAATCCCGAGATTCATAGGATTTGTAACCGATCATCTACATGGATCTGTAACCATTTTTGGGCACCATGATTTAGGTTTTTGCATGTTGTAAATCTTATAAATAAGGCACATTGTAATCGTATCGAGATGATGTTGTTGGTCATGTAAATGTAAGCTAGATTGGCTATAAGGTTGTTCTTGTGTAAAGAAAGAGAATATGACGGTGATTGTATCTTAGGTGTAGACCAATGTTAATCATGTAACTCTTTATTATGAGGAATAAGACAACAAGAGAGCAAGATGCTTGAGGAATGTTGGATTTCCCATTTGGGTTCTAGGGTAAAATATTTATGTACGGTGTTTGTAATTTATTTTCTTGTTTAAATTTGTCTTCTCTTTCCTATTAAGTTTAGTGTGGATGTATATTTCCTAACATGTGGTATCAGACTTTGGTTAAGTCATTCAGATACTTGTGGTATTGGAGATCAGATGAAAAGATCTTTGATTTGAGTTAAACCCTGGGCCTAGTGAGAGTTGTAAGTCAAAGATATTTAAAGTTGTGCTTGAAAGAATGACAAGTAATTTGAGGTTAGAGATCGAAAAATTCAATGGCCTAAATTTTGAGCTTTGGAAGCTTAAAATTGAAGATCTCCTTGTAGATCAAGAACAATGGGTAGTGGTCTATCTAGGTACCATTCTGACAGGTATGTAGAGGGAAGAATGGGAGAAACTTGAGAGAAGGGAAAGAAGTATGATTCAAATTTTTCTTGCATATTAGGTGTTGCTAAATGTCTTAAGTGAAGACTCGACCAAGAAACTATGGGACAATTTGAGAAGCTTGTAGCAATCAAAATCCTTGGTAATCAAGTTGTTCCTTAGAAAAAATTTGTATCTTCTAAGGATGAGTCATGGGAGCTCAGTAACTTCGCATCTGAATGCATTTAATACTTTAATAAGCCAATTATCATATGTGGATATTAAAATCACCAAGGAGGAGAAATGTATTATCTTGTTATGTTCTTTGCTAGACTGCTAGGATAGCTTAGTCATGGCCATATGGAGTAATTCGACCACACTAGCGTTAGAAGATGTGGTTGCATCTTTACCATAAGAAGAAATGAGACAAAAGAACATATAAGGATTAACCAAATATGCCTTGGTGGTGAGAGGTCAACTGATCGACAAAGATAAAGGAAAATTCTCTGAAAGAAAGTCTAAGTCAAAGGGTAAATATAAATTCCCAGTTTAATCCACAAGAAGATGTTGGAATTGTGGTAGTGTTGGGCATTACAAAAGGGACTACAATTCAAATGCAAAAGGAGTTGGTACATGATTTGACGAGAAGCAGTCAATTGAGAGAAAGACTACTCCAGATAAAGGATGTTTGGTTGATCAATTCAAGAGCATCCTTTCATATAACACCTCACAAAGAATGGTTCTGTGAATATGAGAGATTTGAAGGAGGAAATGTGTTCTTGGAGGATGAATTGATAACCAAAATTGTTGGGCGAGGAAGAGTTTGACTGATACTACATAATGGTAGGAGTAGAACCCTTCCAGGTGTGCTACATATTCTTGGTTTAGCAAGAAACTTGATATATGTCAACAAGATGAGTGATGCAATAGTGCAAACTCTATTTTAGAAAGATACGTGCAAAATGGTTAGGGGTGTGATGGTTTTAATGAAAAGATTTTGGATTGGAATCCCATACAAGTTGTTAGGGAATGTTAACTCGATTGGATGAAACAACATTGATGTTTCTAAAATTGACTCGACTCGAGCTGAGTCGATACAAACCGATTCGACTATTCTTCGTCAAGTCAACCCAACCATGTTATGGCACTAGAGGATGGGACACATTGGTGAAAAAGGACTTCAAGCTATGCACAACAAAGGTATGGTCGAAGGTTTTCTTGATTGTCATTTGGAAGTCTATTTTTGTGAACATTTCATATATGGAAAAAAATCAGGATAGATCCCATCTAGAGTGACAAGGGAAAAAGGGATTCTATAATTAATTCATAGTGATGTGTTTGGGTCTATAACAACCCCTTCACTTGGTGGATCCCTGTATTATGTCTCCTTTATAGATGATTTTTCCAAGAAGACATGGATATATTTCCTGAGGAAGAAATCAGACGTTTTTGAGAAATTCAAAGAGTTTAAATCTCTCGTGGAAAACCAAACATATAAGAAGATCAAGGTTTCGAGAACTGACAATGGTGGATTATTCCATCAAAAGGACTTTGAGCAGTTTTGCAAGCAGTGTGGAATAACACGCCATATACCCCACAACAAAATGGAGTTTCTAAGAGAATGAATAGAACATTGATCAACAAGGTAAGGAGCATGCTGAATGGTTGCGGGGCTCGCACAAGAATTCTCAGCAAAGGCAGTCGACAAGGCAAAGTATTTGGTAAATAGATCTCCTTCATCGACACTAGTCGACCCGACTCAACATGAGTTATGGTTTGGTAAGAATCATTCGCTTTCACATCTCAAAGTATTTGGCTGTGATGCATTTGTGCATGTTCCCAAGGAAAAGAGAAACAAGTTGGATAAGAAGGCAGTCAAGTGTATTTTCATTGGGTACACGGATGGAATGAAAGGATTTAAACTATGGGATCCTGCATCAAGGAAAATAGTGTACAGTCGAGATGTGGTCTTAAGGGAAGTCGGTGGAACTTCCAAGTCTAAAGAGGTTCAAACGGAGAAAGATCCAAAGAAAGTAAGGCTTGAATCAAGGAATGAAGAATATGATTCACATGAGTCGACTAAATTAGACGAAGAGGTGGAACAACCGATTTAAGTTGTAAGGAGGTCTAAACAAGTAAGAAAACCAACTGAAAGGTATAGTCCAATTGATTTTAGTTCGACATTTGTATTATCTGCCATTGACGAGTAACCCAAGTGGGTCAAGGAGGAAATCAACTCGACATAGGATAAACTATGGAAGGACACCATGGTTGAAGAAATGGAATCCTTGCATAAGAATGAGACTTGGGATTTGGTTGAATTACCTAGTGGAAGAAAACCTATCAGTAGCAAGTGGATGTTCAAGAAAAAGATGAATGCAAGAGGTCGAGTAGACAAATTTAAAGCTCGACTGGTAGCTAAAGAGTATTCCCAAGTCGAAGGAGTTGACTTCGTGATATTTTTTCCCTTGTTGCAAAATTAACTTCCATTAGAGTAGTAATATCTCTGGCCATAGCATTTGATATCGAGATAGAGAAAATACATGTGAAGATGACATTCCTAAATGGGGACATGGAAGAATAAATCTACATGAAACAGTTTGAAGGATTTGTAGTAAAGGGCAAGAAAGAGCTAGTGTGCAAATTAAAGAGATCCCTTTATGGTCTAAAGCAATCACCAATGATGTGGTATCAAAAGTTTGACACATACATCATTAGATTGGTATTTGTGAGAATCAAGGTTGATCACTATGTATATTCCAAGGAAGAAGGTGATCGTTTCATAAATGTAGCTTTGTATGTTGACGACATGTTGCTAGTCGGAAATAACATGGATGTAATAAAGGAGGTGAAGAAGCAACTATCCTCTAAGTTTGACATGAAGGATCTAAATGCAACAAACTTCATTCTAGGAATGGAGATCAAAAGAGATCAGGAAGTCAGAAATATTTGGTTGAGCCAGAGGAAGTACATTGAAACAATCTTGAATCATTTCGACATGTAGGATTGCAAACCAGTCGCCCATTCTAGTGGGAGAAAAACTAATTGTTGAACAATGTCCAAAGACATAGGAAGAAATAGAGGACATGGCATGTGTTCCCTATGCAGTTTTGTTGGTAGTATGATGTACGTGATGGTTTGCACTCGACCAGGCATTGCTTGTGTAGTGGGAGTATTGAGTAGATACATGTCGACACTCAGGAAAGAGCACTGGACAATTGTCAAGAGAGTGTTCAGGTATTTGTGTGGCACAAAATATTATGCTATATGCTTCCAAGGGAAGCCTGGAGCTAAAAGTGAAATAGATGTACATGGCTTTGTCGACACTCATTGGGCTAGAGATATGGATCGACAAAGTTTGACCAGTGGATATGTGTTCAAGATGTTCGGTGGAGAAATTAGTTGGATGAGTAAGAAACAAGTGATCGTAGCCTTGTCGACAACAAAAGCTTAATACATGGAAACCACTTGTAGACGTAAAGAAGTAGTATGGATGCACCAACTATGTTTAGGGATCGAATTTGAACAGAGAGCTACGAAGCTAAATTGTGATAGTCGAAGTGCAATATTCCTGGAAAAGAACCTAGCTTATCATTCCAAAACAAAGCATATTGATGTATTGTACCATTTCACGAGAGACATTGTCGAAAGCAACAAATGATATTGGAGAAAGTAGACACATTGGTAAACATTGCAAACTCTTTGACCAAGTCTGTGAGCGCTGTGAAATTCTCTTGGTGTAGAGAAACAATGGGAATTGTTTCCCTGGGTCAGTGAACACATGTTCATGTTCTCATGTATCAACAAAGAAGACAACAAGTAGGACAATGTTGGGTTGTTATATTCTTTGTAGTGATAGAATAGTCATCCAACTGTCTAGTCGAGGTGGACTAACTGGGTGAAGAATGGACTGATGAGTTAAGTCGAGTCGATGGTTAAGTCAAGGTCAAAGTGATTGACCAGGAAGTTGGAAGTCGAAGAGATCGATGGGAAATTCAAAGTCGAAGTGGTCGATGGGAGGTCGAGTGGCAACCGACTAGAGACCGAGTGGAGTTAGAATGATATTCGATTGGTAATCTGATTGAAGTCGATTGTAACAAAATCCCAAGGTTCACGGGATTTCCAACCAATCATCTATGTGGATCTGTAACTATTTTTAGGCACCATGATTTAGGATTTCTGATGTTGTAAAGCATATAAATAAGGAACGTTGTAATTGTATTAAGTTGATGAATCCTTTAATGAATCCTTGAATTACACCATTCAAACCTTAATACAGTGACATCATGACCAGGATATTGACAATCATGGGAAGCCTCATAACACCATTCAAACCTTGATGAATCCTTGATGAATGGAGGATTCTCATGATTGTCGATAGCCCAAGAGAGTGGCCATTTGATTTTGATCTATTAAATTATACGGATATGCGATTTGTTGCAAGAAATAGTTAACTTTAGTTATAGGATATAAAATATGTTTTCCTCCATGCCTGATGATGTTTTTCTAACTCATAGGACAAATTATCAACTCGAGGGGCTTGTTGGCTACCCAAACTAGTAATTTTGCTCATGAAGGTTAAGTCATTGAATTGAGAGGCTAGTAGCCCTCCAAAGGCAATAATTGAAGCTTAGGGTATGAGGTGGTTGAAATTTTCTATTTTGGGTAAAGGAAAGCAAGTTTTTTTTTTTTTTTGGACTTAAATAAAAAAATAGCCTCTTAAGCATTAATCATTGGGTTGGAAGGTCAATATGCTTTCGTACCTAGTGATTGGGTTTTGTAGCTTGCTAAACTAAATAAATTAGCTAAAATAAAGTCAATTGCTTACTTCAAGTCCCAGTCTATTGTTTGAAGTGAGCAATTGAGCTTTGTGACATCCAAAATCCAACTAATTAGCTAAGGAAATCCAATAGCTCACCTCGAGTAGTAGGTAGCTTCCTAAGGCCAATGAATGGCCTCTTAGCCTCCCATGCAAACAATTTGTCTTCAAGCTAAATTTAGGCACCTTGTATTGAGTTGTAACTCTTCCTGTTGCATGGTAGGTGAAGCATTTCACTTCCTTAAGGCTCAATGTTATCCCATTGTTGTCTATTTCTTCTTTAAATCGCTTGTGTATCTCATTCTTTGTTCTCTTGCTACTCTTTGTTCTTTTGGTCATCAAAGGTGCAGGTTCGAAGTTGTTCAAATCTTGATTGAGTTGCATGCAAGTCTATTCTTCTTTTTGGAGTGATGTGCACTAGTTCTGAGTTTCATAGACAATGTTGCCATCTCAAAAATTGATTTGTGACCCAGCGAAAGGTGTTGGAATGTAGCATTGCATTTTAAGTTTACATGGTTGTTGGATAAGTTTGCACCTATGTTTTATCTTTTCTTCCACTCATAGGCTAAGTGGACCTATTCTTAGAGCAAGTGCAATGAGCCTAGAACTATCCAGAGTTTTCGTCTTCCTCGAAAAATTGATTTGCAAGCATTGCAAGTGCTCGAGAGGTTTCAAAAACAACATTGGGATTTTTTGCGCAAGAGTTTTCACTATTCTTTTCAGTTTGAGCTTATTGGATTGAAGGGAATTCAAATCTTAGATAAAAAAAAAATTACATAAATTGCTCGTAGTTTTTTTAGCTTGGATTCTTGTTTTTTATTTGTTGGTTCTCTATCTTTCTGAACAGACAAAGGAAATCTCATTTGGTTTTCATGCTTCCTTGCTTCATCTTTGTTTGTTGGTATTTTCTTAAAAAATCATGAGAATCGGTAAAAGAATAGTAATGTTTTTAAGCTTGTAATCTTACTTGAACATTTGGTAAGAGGATGCTTGCTTGAATAAGTTTATCGTTGGTAGCGAGGTTGCAAATGAAGAATTATTTCTTGAGTTTGTGAGTTTGCATCATATGACTTGCCTCTTTTCCTTTTGTGGTAGGTCGTAGTTTTTATTCACCAATGAAATGAGGTGAAGAGGCAATCTCATTTCCATTCAATGAATCTTTATTGTAGTAAGAAATTGAGAAGCAAGTCGAAACAATTAGGTGAAGATTTAGATTTTAGTGAGCAATTTGTTTTGCATGCAAAGAACAATTTATGCATTAGATTTAATGACTAGTTTAATGTTGTGTAAGAACCAAGTTTAAAGAGCTTGAGAGCCCTTGTGTCCTTTGTACACTCATATTTCTTCCTCCATAATTGAAATGATGCCTTTAAGGATACCTATTATATTAACAAGTTTTTGTTGCATGAAAAAATGAAGAGGAGGAAGAGATCAATCACTGGAATTTTCATACATGGAGAAATGGTTATGTTGTTGTTTTAATGCTTTAGCTCATATTTTGATTCAATGACTGCCTTCTTGAGTGCTTAAATATCCTCAAGCATGTGTTTTTTGAGGTATTACTATGTTTTTCAAAAGAGACATGCACCCAAGTAAGATCTTGCTCTTTGGAATTGAACTCTTACTCTTGGTTTGCTTTGAGTTTTCACTTTAGGCATTGAATTCTTATTGCAAATTTTATAGGGCAAAGATTGTTATGCTTGTCTTTGTATTCCAATAGGAATCCTTTCTCAAACAACACGTAAGTCTCTAAATTATTTTGCTTCTTGTTCAAGCATGAATTGTAGGAAGCTTTTCTTGAACAAACACTTAGGTGTTTATGTTCTCTTGCTTCTTGTTTAAGCATGGATTATTTTGATTGCAGATTGTTTTAAAAGAAACTTTAATTACTTGTTGCATTAATAATGAAGGATGCATAACTTGCATTATCACTTGATGATTTAGGCACTCTTCAAATTTTAGCACCTAGCTTATGAGCATATCATTCTAACAATGTAAATGAAGTGAGTGTGTTTTCAATGGAATGCTCACTACTTGGAATGTTTACGTGGTTGAACAAATCAAGGAATGAAAAGGGGATTTCCATTATTTTTTATTACAATTTAACCTTTGCATTGTGGCCGATTTGTTTCATATATGACAAGGGTTTCAAGATGAAATGCCAAAGGGAAGAAAGGGATCTAATGAAGAATCAAATGATATTTGATTATTGCCTTGCCTTGTCTACACTAGATCAAAACAATCTTTTCATATATGCAGTGTTACTACCAGACACCACCTCATATCCTACCTATTTATCCATCTATCATATGTACAACTATGCTAAATCCCCACAAACTAGTGCCAAACATAATCAAACAAACCAAGGAGAAGTGCATAGGGATTTCAATGTCGAGGTCTTGCACCTCCACAAGGTGGGAACTAGGGAGGAATTATTTCCGTGTGGAAACATGTTAAACACATTGATTGAGGATGTCAATGTGACCAACCAAACATTGAAATCACAGAGTGGTGACATAATCAGGTAGTTTAATGCCACTACTATTTAAAGGATCTATAAGTTCTTGCCTCCCATAGTATCAACAAGCCCGAGGTGGTTGCAAGAATTCGACAATGTGCATAACATTGTGAAGGGATAGAGGATTTCAACTAAACCTTTATGAACCCACCACGAGTAAGGTTTACTTGAACGAATTTGCAAGTGGAATTCCAAGACCTGGTGGTACTCATGGATCACTTATACATTATATCAAACACCAAATGCCTATGGTCAAGCTAAATTCCAGTTATGCATGAGGTGCTTAAGCAAGGGACAAGTAAAAATAATCTCCAATAACCTTGTTCAAAGTAACCAAGCGGCCAAAACACCCTCAAACAATGGCACACTAAAGTTTTGCATGGCATTATATCTGATGGAATGTGTATATGCTTGTTCAAATTTTTGTAGTTTTAAGCCCACTTGTCAACCTTCCTTTGCACCCATACATGCTTACTTCCAAGGCTTGTGGATAACTTGATATTCATGGGAGTACTCTGATATATGCGACTTTGTTTTGATTCCCTTGGATGAAAAAATCCAAGGCAAGAAGTGCCCACTCTTTTCTCCAGAGTTTATTGAGATGTTGAATCAAATCAAGGATCAAGATGTATTGGAAATAAGTTGCTACATAAGGATATATGGTATATCCACTGCTCTACACACACTACCCAATCATGTGTTGGTTTGATTGCTCATCCAAGAATAACCTTCCAAACTATACTACACAGGGAAACGATGACACTAAAAAAGAGCAAGAAAGTGCTTGTGCCAAAGTTGTTGCTAAAATTGAAGGTCATCAAATCTTTGATGTGGTTCACGGGAAGAAATTAGCATTCAAATTTGAAAAATACACTCTCCACTAATAACTAATAAAAGTACATGATCCTTTTCAAGTGGTTGAGAAATTCTTTGTACCTCAAACCTTAGTTCTGAGATTGTGTTATCAAGAGCATGAGCATGAGAGAGGAGATATAGGAGAGCTTTGGATTTTGAAAAGGTGGAAATTAGAAGAAGTAAGTGCATTGAAATGATGTCATCTCCATCCCTAGTGGATCCAATGTGATAAGTTGAGCCCCTAGTGACATTTGGCATTATGTTCATTGTGACCTTTAAGTAGTCAGAGTAGAGCTCATGAATTGAAGAAGAAGTCCCAGAGGTCAATCTAGTTATAGAGGTGCCAAGAATAAATGATATGAGGGAAATTGAGCTAGTTCATATCCAAAACCTTGAAGAATCTGATACTCAATTCCCAGGGAGATTCTGAAGGACGGGTAAAGCACACTAGAGAATAAAATTAGTGAAGGGTGGGATGAGGTCACGATAATAGAAGCAATGAGCAATTCATGGGAGTTGACATAGTGGTTTGTAGAAGAACTAATGAATGTCAAGCTAGATGTAGAAGATGAATGCCAAGTTGACACCTTTGAGTTTGATTTCATACACCAAGACTTCAAGAGAGTGTTAGTCGAAAGGAAGTAGGAAACTAACGTCCAAATAATTGAAGAGTTTATTTCAAATGTGGATGATACACATATGCTTGCCATAAGGGCATTGGGGGTTGCCTTCGCATAGTTATTGAGGTGAAGTTGAAGAAAATGCATATTGACCTCTTAGCCATGAGAAAAGAGAATGTCAATCTCAAAGAAAAATGCAAGATTTAGAGAAATTAGAGCGAGACTAAGATACCATGTATAAGAAAGGCCATTGCGCTACAAGATAGTATTGTCCCCTTGATAAATGAATATTTCACTAAGCTCATCAACATTCACTTCCTACAGGATTCGATGATGATATTTGACCACTGATTCAAGAAGCTAATAGACATCATATAGTGGCAATCCCAATTAGTATATTGTGTTCAATGGTAGGATCAATATGCTTTAATTTAATCCCGAGCCATATTCATGTACTATGTTTAGTTGAGGTTGTTAAAATGAATGCATACATGGACTTTGAAGATCATAGTTTGCAAATTGCACAAAGTGACATTCTTAGTCTATTGAATGAAATGGTAAGTGTTTTGACAAATGTTTAAGTCATAAGAAGCCTACTAGTAGATCCAGTAAATTGCCCTGATGGAGAACCCTCATCCTCGAGCAACTAAGAGAAAGGGTCATCCAAAACATAGAATGGAGGAAACTTAATGCCAATCAGATCCTTGATGTTAATGAGGCAATCTTGGAAAGATTCATAGTGCTCCTAGCCAAGCAAGCCAAAAGGTTAGGACATGCATGTGATGAGCTAGTTGACAAGATAATCAATGTAGAGCTTAGGTTGTCTAGTCTTAGGTCTAGGGTGGAAAATGTGGGTAATGTATTTGGGGGGTTGTTTGGTGAAATAATGACCCAACTAAAAATGCATAGATCAAGTGTGACCAACATTAGTTAATTTTATTTTTGGTCACAAAAAGAAAATTCAAAAGGGAGAAGATCGAGAATCACTTGGGTGGTGAAGAGTCATTTGGAAGGTTAAGAGTCACCTTATTTTGTATAAAGGGAACTCTTGCACTCATTTTTAAGGGGTATTTTTCTTTGCAATGTAATTAAATTTCTATGCGAATAAAGATGCCATTGTTAGCTAATGCTTCCATACTCTTGATATCTAGGCGTGGTTGTGGACTATTAGCTCCTCTCCTAGCTCTCTTGGTGCTTGCGAGTTGCAGTGTTGTATCACATTTTCTCTTGTTGCTTTGTTATTGCTCACTTATCGTTTGCATCCCAACAACTTGATGTGAATCATGTATTCTTTGGGTGATTTGTAGGCTATCGTTGGTTCTTAGAGTTTGCTTTGAGACGTGTGTAGATAGTAGTTGGTGGAGTATTCTCCATGCTCTCTATACTTCTCCCTTTGTTTTTCATCAAAGTGGACATGAAGCAAGTATGCTCATGGTATTTTATAGACAACCCTCAATCCCTAGAGTTTGTATTGGGTTTGGTCCTTATGGTAGTTGGTGGACTCTTCTCCTTGCGTGATATACCTATAGTTCTATTTCATGTCGATCGATTCTTAGTTGTTTTCTCCCGTAGGATTATATTATGTTGCATTTCATATTTCACTTTGCATTGCATGATGCATGAATTTCGTTTTATTTCATAAAAACCATAATTGATGGTAAGTTGGGAACAACTAGAGTTCACTATTTCAATGGAGAAAGGTATAATTGGGCCCTTTCACCAAGTGAACACACAATATTGACAAGGGGATATTTTCTTGTGTCAGCAGCCACTAAGTAGAGGTATCATTTTTTTGCACTCCAATGTTCCATGCATCTGGCAGAAGCAATTACTAAACCTCTTGGTATGCAAAGATTGCGACTCTTTTGCGCTCTTTTAGCCTAGACATTGATAATTGTTCAGCATTCAATGTCTTTATTCTTGGTCCAAAGTACCTAAAATAGATATCCATTGTAAAATTACAAGGAATGTTTGCAAATCATATACGAGGTATATTTGGATTTCTCTAGAGGATTGACTTTCTCCTAAACTTCATTATTATCGTTGTACTCTTTAGTCTATAATTTTATATGGAAGAACAAAATTACAATACATTAGATGCTTCGAGCATTCAAAAAATCTTTTATGGCTTATGATAATTCCAAATAGATCATCATCTTCTTCGCCAGACTCTATGAATTGTAGCTCAGAATTAACAAAAGTTTTCTTTCATGAGCTCAAAGAAACTTTATGAAAACTCTTTCTTCTCCTATTTGTCTATCATCATATCATCATAGATTTATACATGAAAATGAAATAAACCAGAGAAATAGATGTAGATCCATGAATGACGAGCATATTCAGAGACATTCCACTTCAACTGTTATGAGACCCACCAGGGTCCACGATCCATCCTTGTTCCATCTTTTGAAAGACCATTTGCAATCCTCTTCTTGCCCCCATAGATGTGTGAAAAAGATACGTGTGAGAAAATTGACAATAGAGACTGAATGTCATTATAGAGAGGTTGTAATGTGAAATTCCTTAGTAATATTTCTTTCCTCATCCATTGAATTACTAGTAGTGAATCCCCAAATATTTGTACATTTGAGACTCTAGCCTCATGAGCCAATCCTATAACCATCTTGAGAGCCATCAATTCATAGTAATTATATGTTTCCTGGCCAATGCCTACTTTGAATGAAATGGTATGATTTGGATATATAAAGAGAATTCCTCATGCTCCACCCCTAGGCGGCGTTTCCTGTGAGACTCCATCAAAGAAAGCTTAAGGAATAGTCTTATTAATTTCCACTTCCTTTGAGTTATGATCATTTTATTATCCTGAATTTTTGGATATGCATTTAGTATGTTTAGTGCTTAAGCACCACATTTTAAGGGTAACATCTCTTTGTTTTCAAACAACTTCAAATTTATGGCCAACCAAACTCCCCATGCATTTTTTAAGGGAAGGGGTTTAACCCTTTTTAAGTCCTTGTTGGCACTCTACACCCCAAAGGCTTCTTCCATATTTTCTCTTGCCCAAACATTTTGGTACCTTATCATCCTTTCCACTTCCTTCATGTTGGAAACACTTGTATTTTTTGAATACTCTAGTTAAAAAAGGTTGGAGCCACCTACTTTCTAAGTAATGAAACGATACACATAAGCCTAAAAAATCAGATTTCGGGACCTCATAGATCTTACGGTTATACCTACCAAAGCCCCAGTATCCCGACACGTGAAATGGCAAATAGTTAGTTTGGTCTTAATCACCTTTTTATTTACCTCGTGCTCTCGCTTCGCGGGGGTCACACGTTGAATTTCCTTCAAACCTCCGACATGTGAAGTTGCGAAGTCGTGTTAAGTCAATCGTGTAAATGACAGAGTGTCAACATTTTTAAGTCGTGGTAATATTTATCGCGATTTCACGACTCGACGATTGCTACCTCATAGAATGACACGTTTGTGGCTCTGATCCCTAAAGTCACGATATTCATAAATTAATCATGGTTATTTAAATTCCTAAGCCAGATCATAGTCAATTTACAAAATTTCGTTATCACGATCTCGGGGTTCGTGGCTTGAAGACTAAGGGTAAAATCACCCGACGTTGCGAACGCTGAAAGGAGGATTAAGGACTAAACACACTTAATCAAAAGGATGAACTGGATAAATTAACACTTTAAACAACCTCCAACCCGTACAAACCTACAGACTGAAAATTAAATGTTGTTGCAATCCTCTCGAGTCACAATTTTTCGAAAATTTATGGCATTTATTAGAATTTCAGTGAAATGATTGATAATAAGATCAACTTTATTTCTAAATCTTTCTATTAAATGTTTTAAACGAGCTATCAACAAAGACTCGCACACAATTAAGTGCTCAAAGCATAGAGGTTTCCATCATTATCTTATGTTTGCTTTCTAATTTGCGCAGAACCAGTTTTACCAAGATAACCTTCGTCTGTGCTTTTATTCTTGCGACAGGGTTTCTAATTGCAAGGATCCATACCATGGCTCCGTGAAAAACGTCCAGGGTAGATGCTGAGGTTCCAGGTCAAGGTTCATGTATCATTTATGACACCTCACCTAGAAGCATCAATATTGTCAAAACGTGGACGTATGTTTCCAATATTCTGCACTCCGAGCGGATAGATTGTTCAAACGATTCGAGCGATAACGAAAAGATGTGTTTATTGTATTGAGCAGGGGAAAAGGGAGACTTTTGGGGGCAAATAATGATAGATGTTCATTCCATTCTATTTTCAGGGCTAGAGAAACAAAGAAAAGAGGGCGCCTTGCCGGTATGGAGGAAGACCAAGGACAAGGAAATGAAACGCTTCATTTTTTCACTTGTAACTGAAACACTAGAATGATCGAAATTCAAAACGTTTTAATTTTTGTATAAGTATAATCTCGAAAGAGAGAACACCAGGGCTTTTTTTCTTTTTGGCCAATTGTAATAGATAGATTTTTTCTTTTGCAAGAGTTAATAGAAAGCAATTCAGAGATTCCAGATTCTGTGAAGACTGAGTTATGTGATTTTCGTTGTTATTTCATATTTAGTTTCATTTCTCATGTGTATCTTTGATGTATGCTTAGCTGCAATTTAGTACAATCTCTACTGTGGTGATCAACTGTTTCAGTCATCTAATCATTTATAGTTTTTTTTCCTATGTATCGACTATCAGCAGGTACAAGACCTGTGGATTATTTAGATTTCTATATTTTATGCTTCGTCAAAGTTTTTCTTGTTTATTTTCTTCTTCTGTTACAGGGTGAGATTCTTCCTTGATTGAAGCCTCACATTGTTGACAGCTTAATGTTTTCCTTCGTTTTATGCATGACCTTTCAAAATTAACTCAGTTACGGGAAAAGGCCTTTGGATTTGTTTTACTATTAATTCAAATCCGAAAAATTCTTCTCATACGATCTAAAATTGAAACAACATTCTAAAAAAGAAGCATCAAACCTTTTAAAAGCTCGTTCCTTCATGACTGTGCCCATTATAAGACAACCCAATGTTGAACCCGGTCTTTCGGATCAGGCCAACATCGCTTTAAACCTCTTCGATACCATACTAAAGACTGCCACTACCCAAGTAGAACTTGAACGTTCATGGGCAGCCATTGAACGGGATATAAGCATCCGGGAACAACTGGAAGATAGGCAAAGACAACTCAGAAATCAACCATATCTTCTTTCCTTGAGAGTTGTTCTTTCCTTTTCTATCATTCACCCTTTTTTGGATGCCTAGACTCTATAATTCATAGCCTTAAGTACAAACTCTGGAACAACATCTTTCTGGCGCCGTTGTCGGGGACGAAGATCCGAAATCATTTTCCCTGGGAGAACGACATTTGCAAGCGTCTACTCTTTGATAGTGAACAAAGAGTGAACACCTTCTAAAGGATAAGATTTAATTTTTCACTTGGCGATTCCACATTTCAGTAAGTTGGCATCCGGTCGAAGGAACACCAGACAAAACCCAGATGGTAAACAGATCGTCCCTGTTTCCGATCCTGAAAAAATACTAAAAACAAGAGGTTCCCTTAAGCCAACTACTGCGGTCTACCAGCTTAGGCACACGCAACCTAAGGCTAAGATCCCACTTGAAACTCTTACTTTGCAAGAAGCTCCTTCTAGAACCCTTTTTGGAGAAACGTCGGCCAAGACAGTCGAGGCCGGAACCCTAAACCCAAATGTAGTTTTCCCCGAAGTTAAATCTGAAACTCATCCGACTACCTCAAGTGTAAACGAAGGTGAGAATCCCCCAGTAAATCTAGTGTCGATTGATATCCCTCCGAATTTTCAGTTGGATTTCCCGACCTCACAAAGTCTTGAAGAGTATACCATATACTCAGATTCCATGCCCGCAGGTTCTCTCGTTTACATCTCTTGCAAATCAGAGGAGCCAAGCGCCCGTAGCTCGTTCCCCCCTTTTTCAATTTTCCCGTCTCTCGAAGAAGCTAAAGATTCATTATACATCTTCCAAAACCCTCTATATAACGTACCGGTTTCCTATCCCAGAGTATCTATGGCGGCTGCAGGAGGAGGAGGAGGAGGAGCTGTCGGAGGAGGAGGAGCGGGAGGCCAAGGGCCACCCCCAGCCCCCATAATTTTTGCTAAAGTAGCTGACAGATATGCTCCTCTGGTCCTCCTCGTACCCCTTCATGACCTGCCTGAAAACTACATGAAAAACCTACCTAAGTTTACAGGGGAAGGAGACCTAATTGCGGCTGAACATATAAATTTTTTCAATCAATTCGTAGATATCTGAAGTCTCCAACACGAAGATGCGTATTCGCGGTTGTTTGTCCAAACGTTTGAGGGACAGGTGAGAACGTGGTTTCGAAGTCTGCCCGCAAGTTCGATATTATCCTATGATGCTCTCGAAGACTCCTTTCTCAGACAATGGGGCGAAAGGAAAGACCATTTATACTATTTGACAGAGTTTGGATCTTTAAAGAAAAAAAATCAGAAACTGTCATGGAATTCATTCAAATATTTAACAAACTATATAATAATATCCCAGTCAAAGTTAAACCGTCTCAACTTGCAGCCAAGGTAACCTTTGCAGGAGCCTTTGAACCTGATTTCGCGTTATTATTAAGAGAAAGGAGAGGGGCCGAACTAACCCGAATGCAAGATGATGTCGTAGAGATTGAGTCAAATATGATGGCTTATGGTAAATTAAAAACAAAAATAGAAATGGGAAACAAAGAAACCAAATGCTTTAGAGAACAAGCGGGGCCCTCAGGAGCTGGGAGGTCCTAAGATGATAAAATGGATGATATGACTAGGATAATAAAGGAGTTATCAAATAAGATTTCAAGGATGGAGCTAGATCAATCCAAAGCAGATCAATTCGTTAAGAGAGAGTTCAAAAGGAACCCCAATCCTCAAATTCAACAAAGACAGATTAAAAACGAAGACCAAAAAATTCAAACTCCTTTAAAAAATGAAAATTTTATAGGAGGAAATGACATGCAGGAGTTTGAAGACCTAGAAGATAATGTGAACACTTTGGGAAACGATTGTATACAACCTCATTTAACCAAGGCAGATTATGAGAAGTCTCTGAACACAGAACAAGCATAAAATAAAGATAATAGCATAAACAATACCGATGATTCTACCTATCAAGGAATGGTTGATACTATAATGGCCGAGCTCCAACATAAGTACAACCCGAGGCCTAAAAATAAATTTGTGACGACTACTCAACCCAAGAAAATCCTGCCAAGAGGCGAAACATATGAGCCCGCTTCGAGAGACACCGAGATACATAACACTAAAATAGAAGCAACAGATCCACAAAATACCGAGACAAAGGAGGCCGAGATCCGAGCTGGGAAAACTAAGGTAGCCAGAACACAGACATCGGAGACTAGAATCACTGAAAATAAAACAGTGCAAACAAATAAGTTAGAAAGGAAGGAGACTGAAGTTCCCACCAAAGAAACAGATAAAATTGTGGGAGGTTTCAGCCTAAAAAATGAGATAAATAAGATCAAGATACCAATACCCCGGGCCAAATTGGCAGAGAATCCTGTGTACCGAAAACAATTAACCAAAATGATAAATTTTTCAGATTTAGAAAGTCAGTCTGACGTGATAAATTTGGAAGACGATAGGCCTAACATAACTTTTGGTCTGCATTTCAAAGGTGCCAGGGATACCGTTGCCCCCTTCTACATTACACTAAACGTGCACGATCGTCTGCTGCATAACTGCATGCTAGATTCTGGAGCCTCACATAATGTAATGCCCAAGTCTATTATGGACAGACTAGGGCTCGAAATCACCAAGCCATATAGGGATCTGTATTCTTTCGATTCAAAGAGAGTTAAGTGTATGGGCATGATTAAAGACTTAGTGGTAACCCTCGCACAAGTTCCAGTAAAAAATGTTCTAATGGATGCAGTTATCGCTGATATATCTCCAAAGTATGGCTTGCTATTATCTAGATCTCGGGGAGCCAAGCTTGGGGGATCTCTTCAGTTAGACATGACCTATGCCACTATTCCTATTTTTGGCGGACAGTTCACTCGGTTATACAGGGAAACGCGTTGGCATATACAGTAAGTGATCCACAACATCCTAATAATTACCCTATTTATGTCGCCGACCAAGACCTGGGAAATTGTATTTTATCCTTCAATGATGGCGTAAATAATTGTACAGAAGAAAGTCATATAGATGAAAATAAATCAGAAAGGATAGATGGAAATGTGTATACCACTGGAATTTGGAAAATGTTTTTTGATGGCGCTTCGTCATGTGAAGGAGCAGGTGCAGGAGTGTTGTTTGTAGCACCCAAGGATGAATTCGTTATCCCCTTTTCTTACAGACTGTAGTGGGACATAGACTACACGAATAATGTATGTGAGTATGAACCCCTAGTCTTGGGACTAGAAGCTGCCAGGAAGCTAAACATTAAGAACTTGGAAGTCTATGGAGATGCAGAACTGTTTGTGAAACAGATAAATTAACAATACCAGGCCAAGCACCCAAGATTAAGATCTTATAGAAATTGCGCCTGGGATCTAATTGGAAATGTCTTCTCAACGGTAAATGTTCATTACATTCCACGTGCGGAAAACCTACAGGCCGATTCATTAGCTAAAGCAGCTTCAACCTTTGCACCCCCTACGACTTTCAAACTAAAGTACCACATATAGGTGAGGCACAAACCTTCCATACCGAACAACATTCAACACTGGCAGGTGTTCGAAGATGATGAACAGATCAAAAAATTCCTTGAAATGGTGGATGATTTTGCTGAAACTCACAGTGACCAAGAAAACCAAAACGACCATACTTGTATTATGCAAGAGGGGGAGGATCCTAGAGAATTACAAGAAAAGATCGCGAATCATCGCATGTTAGCATTAAAAAACAATCAGATTCCAAAAGGACTAATCCCTCTGGAAAGACTGTTTGACCAAAATGACATGCCCTTAAAATCTACTTTGCAGCCTTAACCATAAGAAGTTCAAGATTGTGATATAGGGACCAAAGGGGAGCTTAGAATATTTAAAATATCAAAGTACCTTCCTCCTGAAATAAAAGGTAAATATGCAGATTTACTCGAAAAATATAAAGACGTGTTCGCCTGGTCTTATGACGAGCTGAGAACTTATGACACCACTGTGATCGAACACAAGATACCTTTAAAATCCGGTGTTAAACCTTTTAGACAGAAACTCAAGCAAATTAATCCCATTTTATTGCCCGTGGTCGAGAAGGAAGTCAAAAAACTTCTGGACACAAAAATAATCGTACCACTGAGATACTCTGACTGGGTAGCTGACCTGGTCCCTGTTAGAAAGAAAAGTGGGGAGATTAGACTGTGTGTAGATTTTAGGAATCTAAATAAATCCTCTCTCAAAGACAATTACTCGCCACCCAAGATGGATCACGTTTTGGAAAAAGTGGTTGGGGCAAATAGGATGTCCATGATCGACGGGTTTTCGAGTTATAATCAGATTGTTGTCAATGAACACGATAAAGAAAAAACAACCTTCACCACCCCTTGGGGGACATTTATGTATGAAAAAATGCCTTTTGGTTTGATGAATGCAGATGCTACCTTCCAACGTGCTATGGATATTGCTTTGCTCGGTGAGAGAGATAAATTCGTGGTTATCTACCTCGATGATCTAACTATTTTTTCTAAATCCGATGAAGATCATCTGATACATCTCAAGAAAACATTCGAGAAATGCCGAAAATTCGGTTTGTCCTTAAACCCTAAGAAATCTCATTTTGCGATGCAAGAAGGTAAACTCCTGGGCCATACTGTGTCTCGAGACGGAATTAAAATCGATCCCAAAAGGTCGAAGCTATAGACACTATAAATATTCCTAGAAATGTAAAGGAAATTCAATCATTTTTAGGAAAAATAATTTTTTTGAGGAGATTTATCCCGAATTTTGCTGAAATCGTGAAATTGATCACAGATATGCTGAAGAAGAACAACGAAGTCAAGTGGACGTCAGAAGCCAAAGCGTCATTTGCACGTATCAAAAAAGTTATAGGTGAGGTGCCTGTGTTGGCCAGTCCTGACTATCTAAAAGAGTTTCTGATTTTCTCATTTGCCTCCGAGCACACAGTCACGACAGTACTTCTCCAAAAGAACGAAGAAGGCTTCGAGCAACCAATAACATTTTTTAGTAAAAGCCTGACAGTGACGGGAAGAGGGGTCGGTGGCTTGCTAAAATTCAATAATTCGATCTAGAGGTAAAGCCAACAAAGCTCGTAAAGGGACAGGATTTGGCCAAGCTTCTAGCTGAATCAAATTTCAGAGCACTCGGAATAAACAGCTTGCACGAAAACGAAGGATGTATTGACATAGATGAGTTCGACGACCAAATAGCTGCAATCAGAATTGAAGAGAAGTTTGCCTCATCAGGTTGGTATAAAGACATAGTATCTTACCTATTGACCCTGAAATGCCCGAGTGATTTGTCTCCATCTAAGACCAGAACACTTAAATTGCATGCGGTAAAGTACTGTATTTCTGAAAGGCAATTGTATTGGAAGGACCCTCTAGGCTTTCTACTGGTTTGTTTAGTCGAATCAGAAACATAAAGGGTCATAAACGAATTTCACGAAGGAGTATGCAGAGGGCATCACACGTGGAGAGAAACCGCTTATAAAATCCTGAGGGCTGGATATTACTAGCCTAAACTATTCTCAGATGTCAACGCCAAGGTCAGAACTTGTAACTCTTGCCAATTGTTCGCAAGCAAGGAGAAACTCCCAGCATTACCTCTGGTCCCAGTTAAAACAGAAGCCCCTTTTCAACAATGGGGGTTGGATTTTATAGGCGAAATTAACCCACATTCCAGCGCTCAACACAAATGGATACTGACCGCTACAAATTATTTCACCAAATGGATGGAAGCCATTCCAACTAGAGAAGCAACAGATTCAGTGGTGATAGATTTCCTGGAAGAAAACATATTATCTAGAGTTGGTTGTCCTCAAAAAATAGTTATAGATAACGCCCAGGCATTCAAATCTATGGCAATGGTCAGCTTTTGCCAAAAATACAATATTATACTGGGTCATTCTACAACATACTACCCCCAAGGAAATGGGCTCACCGAATCATCAAATAAAAGCTTAATTACCATAATTAAGAAAGTATTGAACGAAAACAAAAAATCTTGGCATGTACATTTGAAGTACGCCTTGTGGGCAAATTGGATAGGTACAAAAAATTCTATTGGCACTTCTCCTTTTCAAATGGTATACGAGACTGATGTGGTATTACCTATAAATCTGGCACTTCCTGTGATGAAACTTTGGCAAGATGAGAAAGAAGAACCAAACCATGTCACAAGAAGAATAAATCAGCTGATTGAAGTTCAACAACATAGGGCTGAAGTGGACGAAAGGCTACAGAAATACTAGGACAACATGGAAGTGTTGTTCGATCATAAGGCTAAAGACAGGGAATTCCTCCCTGGCGATTTGGTTTTGAAATGGGATGCTAGGAGGGAAGAATCGACAAAACATGGCAAATTTGACCATATCTAGTATGGACTGTTCAAAGTCACAGCTTCTAAAGGGAAGAATTTGTTTCTGTTAGAGAATTTGGACGGTAAAATCTACAACGCCCCTATCAATGGGCGTTATTTGAAGCACTATATGCAATAAATGATTTCCAAATTTTCATTGTATATACTAGTTTGTGTCTTTTGTTTTTACGGTTTTTCGGTAGGTTTTACTTTCATTGCAAATAAAACAGGTTAGTGATCTCCTAGAAGTAGAGATATGAAATAATCAACGCCTTGAATTCCATAAGTCTTAAAACCTTGATATTCTTCATGTTGTCTTCTTGCAGGATTCCGCTTACAGCCCAAATAGCAAAAAGAGGAAAGGGGATAGTCGTGCATCGGGAAATCAATCTGCCCGAAACAGGTGATAAAAGAAAATTTACTAAGATAAAAAAGAAATGGTAAGACAAAGGCACGATTTCCCGAAATGTCTTGATTTTAAATAATTACCACCTAGGTGCAACAATGTTCTCATAGAGCGTGAACATATTCGCCAGATGTGTCATGAAAGAACATTTTTTCACTATGGATTCCAAAGAGTTCCCCCGAACAAGATAAAGATAATTAAAGTAAACAGAAGAAGTAAAGCGTCCTCAAAGAAGTTCCAAGAGTCAGGTTTGCGTTATAACGCCTGTATTAATGAAGTCTGAAACCTTCTTGGTCACTCTGTTCTGTTTTCATTTCTTTCCCTTGGAATCCAGATGTCTTCCCATGGTCTCCACAGAGGGAGAAGAGGTTGCACTTTAGCTTTGAAAGCCGACAAACGATTATTCTGGGCAATTTCTCACAACTCCTTAGCTCTTACCAAACTAAAATATGCATAGGCTAATCCTAATTCCCTTGGTTTTTTCAATAGGTTTTGGCAATTAGTCTTGCTCAAAAGAAGACCCATGGAAATAAGTTCTCCCCTAAAGTTTTCCTGCCAACTAAGACGTTTTGAAGGTCAAAGGAAAACTGACCCAGAGTAATCAAATTAAGTTAACAGACCTCTGTTGCAAAATTATATATCACCCTTGGTATACTTTCTACTAATTGATTGCCCCCACTTCATGTTAGAGAAAAATTCAAGACAGATGGTGAAAGGAAATTCAAATTTTGATTGCCCCCATCTATTCCAAAAAGAGATGATGAAAGGAAATTCATAAAAAGATTGCCCGCATCTCAACATTTAAATGCAAAGTTACAACTTGAAGTGGTGAAAGGAAATTCAATGAAGGGAATCAGACAACTTCACCGGGGTATTGAACAGGCTTGCTAGCAGTGAAGCAATGTCTAAGATATTTGTAAGGTTGTTATACATGAATCGTCCTGTACTCTGGTATTTAGTTTTCTTTGAAACCTGATCTACATCCCAGGTTCGCGCAGGACTCCCTGATTAAAAACGTTGAGTTTTTTTCACCTTGATGCAAGTAAAATCAAGAACCTATTAAAAATTCCCAAGGTTGTTTGGACCATCTTGAGCAAACCCGAATTCGATATTAGGGAAAAGGAAATCTTCAATCGTATTGACGTGGAGATAAGAAAGTGATCAAGTTTTGAAAGCTTTCAGAAGTAAGGATGAAAACCTCTCTTCTCCCCTCTGTACCCTTTTTTCTGAACCAGTTTCGCAGAAGCAAACTATTGACTCCATTTACCCAATAAAGGCACGTGGTCTACTGTTCTTCTCGCCCCACAAGGAGACGAGATCCCTAGTTGGAGCCTATGTTGGAAACACTTGTATTTTTTGAATACTCTAGTTATCAAGGTTGGAGCCTATGTTGGAAACACTTGTATTTTTTGAATACTCTAGTTATCAAGGTTGGAGCCACCTACTTTCTAAGTAATGAAACGATACACATAAGCCTAAAAAATCAGATTTTGGGACCTCGTAGATCTTATGGTTATACCTACCAAAGCCCCAATATCTCGATGCGTGAAATGGCGAATAGTTGGTTTGGTCTTAATCACCTTTTTATTTACTTCGTGCTCTTGCGTCGTGGGGGTCACATGTTGAATGTCCTTCGAACCTCCGACATGTGAAGTTGCGAAGCCGTGTTAAGTCAATCCGGTAAATGACGGAGTGCCGACATTTTTAAGCCGTGGTAATATTTATCGCGATTTCGCGACTCAGCGATTGCTACCTCATAGAATGACACATTTGTGGCTCTGATCCCCAAAGTCACGATATTCATAAATTAATCATGGTTATTTAAAATCCTAAGCCAAATCACAGTTAATTTACAAAATTGAGCTATCGCAATCTCGGGGTTTGTGGCTCGAAGACTAAGGGTAAAATCACCCGACGCTGCGAATGCCGAAAGGGGGATTAAGGACTAAACACACTTAATCAAAAGGTTGAACTGGATAAATTAACACTTTAAACAACCTCCAAGCTATACAAACCTACAGACTGAAAATTAAATGTTGTTGTGATCCTCCCGAGTCACAATTTTTCAAAAATTTATGGCATTTATTAGAATTTCAGTGAAATGATTGATAATAAGATCCCGCTTTATTTCTAAATCTTTCTATTAAATGTTTTAAACGAGCTGTCAGCAAAGACTCGCACAGACTTAAGTGATCAAAGCGTAGAGGTTTCCATCATTATCTTATTTTTTCTTTCTAATTTGCGCAGAGCCAGTTTTACCAAGATAACCTCTATTTGTGCTTTTATTCTCGTGATAGGGTTTCTACTTGCAAGGTTCCATACCATGGCTTCGCGAAAAATGTCCAGGGCAGCTGCCGAGGTTCCAGGTCAAGGTTCAGATATCATTTTTGACACCTCGCCTAGAAGCATCAATACTGTCAAAACGTGGACGTATGTTTCCAATATTCTGCACTCCGAGCGGATAGATTGTTCAAACAATTCCAGCAATAACGAAAAGATGTGTCTATTGTATTGAGCAGGGGAAAAGGGAGACTTATGGGGGCAAATAATGATAGATTTTCATTCCATTCTATTTTTGGGGCTAGAGAAACAAAGAAAAGAGGGCGCCCTGCTGGTATGGAGGAAGACCAAGGACAAGGAAATGAAATGCTTCATTTTTTCACTTGTAACTGAAACTCTAGAATGATCGGAATTCGAAACATTTTAATTTTTGTATAAGTATAATCTCGAAGAGAGAACAGGGCTTTTTTCTTTTTAGCCGATTATAATAGATAGATTTTTTCTTTTGCGAGAGTCAATAGAAAGCAATTCAGAGATTCCAGATTCCGTGAAGACTGAGCTATGTGCTTTTCACTGTTATTTCATACCTAGTTTCATTTATCATGTGTATCTTTGATGAATTCTTAGCTGCAATTTAATACAATCTCTACTGTGGTGATCAACTGTTTCAGTCATCTAATCGTTTACAGTTTTTCCTCTGTATCGGCTATTAACAGGTACAAGACCTATGGATTATTTAGATTTCTATATTTTATACTTCGTCAAAGTTTTTCTTGTCTATTTTCTTCTTCTGTTACAGGGTGAGATTCTTCCTTGATTGAAGCCTCACATTGTTGACAACTTAATGTTTTCCTTCGTTTTATGCACGACCTTTCAAAATTAACTCAGTCACGGGAAAAGGCCTTTGGATTTGTTTTACTATTAATTCAGATCCGAAAAATCCTTCTCATACAGTCTAAAATTGAAACAACATTCTAAAAAAGAAGCATCAAACCTTTTAAAACCCCGTTCCTTCATGACTGTGCCCATTATAAGACAACCCAATGTTGAACCCAGTCTTTCAGATCAGGCCAGCATCGCTTTAAACCTCTTCGATACCATACTAAAGACTGCCACTACCCGGGTAGAATTCGAACGTTCATGGGTAGCCATTGAACGAGATATAAGCATCCAGGAACATCTGGAAGCTAAGCAAAGACAACTCAGAAATCAACCATAACTTCTTTCCCTTAGAGTTGTTCTTTCCTTTTCTATCATTCACCCTTTTTTTGGATGCCTAGATTCTATACTTCATAGCCTTAAGTACAGACTCTGGAACAACACTTCCAAACTTCCATTGCAAATATTAGCGTTGTACTTATCTCCATGTTGATAGTGTTTTTTAATCATTACTTTAAGTGTCTATTATTTGATAACCTTAATAATCATCTTGCACATTTCAAGCTTTATTCTAACTAATAAATAATAAAGATCAATCACCACATAATCCACTATATACAAGCTATTTTAAGCTTTATTCTCACCAATGAATAACAAAATTCAATCATCACATAATCCATTATATACACGTTTTGTAATAAAACACTTAATTAACATAAAATAACACTTCATTTATATTATTTGAAATATGCACTAAATCCTAATATCTATTTAGAAATCCTCTCACTCTAGCATTTTTTTTTTTCAATAAAAAAATGACTCAAAATTATATAAGGTATAATTTCTTTTACATAGTGGTATCGATTCAATACGATACAAAATAAAGGAAACAACCAAAAGAAAGAGTTTGATTGCACTGGATACAAAAATAACTACAATACTGTTCACACAGTAAAGATCACACCAAAAATCTGAACTAAAGACAGACACTCTGCAAAAAGAAACCGAACTTTCCACAAAACACCCAACTTCTCCACACACAACTTGATCACTCACTGATCTAAGAGTTCAAGCTTCGAAGATATTGAGGTGAGTAAGAGGGCTTTCTTCGCCATTTTCCTAGTGATAAATTGGCAGTCTACCTTTAGGTTTTTTTTGCGCCCTTTTTGACAGTAAGTTAGCCTCTTTATTGTGCTCCTTGTAAATATGCTGGTACCTTATATTTTTAAAATTTCTTGCCAGTTCCTTTGTTTTAATCTTCCAGCCTTCAATGTTCACTGCATGGAGCTAACCCTTTTGATTAATCCAGTCAATGTTCACTCTAACATCTTAAATTCATTGGAAAGACCAAATATATGTTGGAAAAAGCATGATCAAGAAAATGTTATACATCTTCATATTTTTTCTCTTACTACCCTATCATTCATGAAGATAGAAAGAGACATATAGATTCTCTTGACTTTCATAAAGTAACTTGCTTTCATATCTCCACTGAATTCCAAAATTAAATTTGACTTTTAAAAACAAATTCATTATAAAGTTTAAATCAATGTGTCTTAACATTGGTGGTTAAGAAATGCCATTTCTTATAATCCTCATATGCCTCTCACAAAACTCAATATTATTTCTTTGTATTTCTTATATCGTCATCAATTTCCAACAAAACCTTAAGGCAAATACTTCTCTCTTTTTAAGGTTTGGTCGAGGTAATTTTTTTTAAAGAGTGCCATTAATATTAATATTAAATTAAATTAAACGTTATCCATGCTTTTCTAAGAGAGCCATTAATATTAAATTCCATGCTTTTCTAAGAGAGCCATTAATATTAAATTAAGCTACTTTAGGACGTGGCGTTATCCATGTCTCTTGCATGGGGTACTCGCTCAATCCCGATTTCAACTTTCTTATGCCACGAGCCGATGCTTTGAATATCATATCTATAATATAAAATAAATATATATATATATACCACTGTAAGAAACACATTTATGGAGGCGAAAAGGAGTCGGACTCAGAGTATTTACAGTCAAATCCAAATGTATTTATCTGAGGCTTGGCACGGAAGCTGACCTAATCTGATCCAAATCAAATGAAAGTTTGGCTGATGGAATGGAAGATATTTCAAATTCCAAGAAAAGGTTGGTTCCTGACGGATGGATGAATTTATATATATATATATATAAATGTGAGAAGGGGATAGCGGTAATATATATTTTATTATGAAGTCGAACGAAACAAGTTAAGGTTGGGCTTTCTCTGCATGCTTTGACTGGGAACTTCCCAGTGGTAGTATTCCTTTCCGCTCACCAGTGTTGTGTCAGGCTCTCATGATCACCAATAGAAGCCCATCACAACAGTGTTTCATGCCCAAGTCTCTCCAAATTGTGGTCCTCTTTGAAACGGATCCACTTAAAATTTGAGTCGTTTTACAGGCGTGTCTCAGTCGTACGCCGTCAGATTTAAGCCAAAAAGCACCTCAAGACCGAGCTCTTGCGAGGGTTTTACAGCCAGTTTTTGGTCAAGGTCACTGGAGGGTCAACCCATTCTGTGGATTGAGGTGGGGATGATGAGGATATGGCAGGGTTTTAGTTTATTTTTAATTTTAACTTTTTAAGTTTTGCCGGTGTTCGGCAGCTATCATGCAGTCTGGTCTTTGGTCAGTCACAGGGAAACGCAGATTGAAGGTACGATTGAGATGGATAATGGCAGTTAAGTAGAAACAAGATAAAGCGGGTAATTCTGCCGAGAAATTGTGGTTCAAAGCAGGCCCTAGTTTTATAGTGGCAGAGGGAAAGCTGACTGCAGGAATACATATTGGTCGCCGAGAACGAACCGACATTAGGGATTATTGGGTGTGAATTTGGGACTTATGGGTGAAAATCGGGTCTAAGATGGTAGATCGGGTAACGAGAGATGGTTGCATGATGAATGATAAATTCAGCAATAGAAGAGAGTGTCCGCTGATGGATGACGAGTCCAGATGAGGGAGAGGGATGTTTTCGTGGTTGATAAAATTGGTATCGGCGTGCTGGCGCCCAGTCCAGCAGTATGGCCGCATGGGCAGGGAGGAGGGGGATGGGGCGAATCACAATGACGATGGCCTTCTGTGGCACAAAGACATTTGCGAACACGCCTTGGGGGATTTCTCGATCGCCGTTGTCCAAGCCAATGCTTTGCTGGAGGATCAGAGCCAGGTGGAGACCGGGCCTCGAGGAACGTTCGTTGGTATCTACGATGGCCACGGAGGCCCCGAAACATCGCGCTTCATCAGTGATCACCTGTTCTTGCATCTTATGAGTAAGCTTCCCTTAACTGCTTTCTGTTTCTGCTTTTGCTTTTAATCATAATGTAATGTGGTTCTGCGTATCGTTGGCCCACATGTATGTATGTTTCAACATATTGTACAGTGATAATTTTAACTTTTTACTGCTTGAATATGGATCAATAGACCACGCTAGAAGCAGGCCAGATAATTGGCAACCATTTGCCATTGACAGACAGCATAACAAGTTACAACTGTTTACAGCCAGCATAACAACTACAAGCTTCAACTGTTTCATCTCCCCTGAAGAATCCATAACTCCTCCCTCTGAATCATGACAGGTGAGCTTGTCAGGAAAACAAGCTTTTCTGGCAATGATAAGCAAAAGTACAGCTTGAACTCAAATTTTAATTTCTGACTTCAGTTTTAAAGAACCAATGAAGGCCACTTTTGGTGTTAAATTTGTAGTCTACTTCTAAAAGTGTTCAACAAATTTCACTAGTAAAACTTCTTCATCTCTGGTGGTCTCACCATAGGTTTGGCTATGAACAATACTGCAGTTGAATTATTTGTGGTTCTTTATTATCGACTTCCGGATTCATGGTGTTTCGAAACATTTCGTCAAGACACATGTTGGACAAGTGGAATTTATTCGTCTTATCGAGTCTTGCCATAGGGTTTTGCTTCAAGCATTACTGCATCCATCATGCTTGTTGTATTAAGTGGGATTCCATGAACAAGGTTCAGTAAACTTTGTTTCTTTCCTAGATCTCAACACAGTGTTTACTTGTGAGTGCTATTTTTTTGGTAAAGTAAAAAAAACTCCACTAAAAAGACTGTAATATACAAGATTGTATGCCAAAGTCACAACTTTGCTGATCTGATACAGGGTCCGATATTCAGGAATTGACTAATTGATTAACATGCCGACTGAAAGGCTGACCAATCACCCCAAATGATACAACATCTAAGTTCTGTTTGGATGCTTTTCAAGCTTCATCGAGGGGCAGTTTTTTTTTTTTTAATTCCTTGATTGGAGAGTCGTATACTCTAGAGAACTGCTTTTCTCTTCCTTTTTTTCTTTATTTCAATCCACTGTTTATCTATGAGCTCCAAAGCAGTTCTTTGAAACTGGTGGGTTATCTATTGATCCTGATTGCCTTTCCCCATTTAGCTTTCTTTCCTTTTCCATTTGATCCAACATCTCCCCCAACGGATCACCAGGAGACCAAGGGCTGCAAGGAGGATGTATCCTCCACAACAATATTTGCTAGACTTCCCTCAACACTATCAGGAACAGTGCCAGTCCTATTCTGAGGTGGAACTGGAGCATTTGTAGAGCCAGGAGTTAGGGATCAACGCGATTTGGGATTGGTTCCACACATGGTTATTGATCTCAGAGTACTTCCACCAAGTGGGCTTTTGATGTCTGCGTGCCTTTGCCTGAGATGTAGTTTGGGATTTAGCATTCATACAGGAAGCAACCAGATGGTTATTCTCAAAACAAACCTTGTAGCAGAAAGCAATGTGTTCATAGTCCAACAATTGGGTACCGTTGCAGTCATTACGATCTAGTATGATTTTTCAAGAAGACCATTGCTCAAATCAACTTTGATGCATATTCAGGGAGAGGAAGAAGTCGGCGACCATTGTCTCTGGAGCTGTGGCAACAAGCTTACCCAAGCATTTCCAATGGCCTTGAGGGAGTTGGCATTCCAATATTCAAGTGGCAGGTTGGGCATCCGCTCCTAGATTGGGATTGAAGATACTGATTCTAAAACTAGGCTACCAAGGCCTCATAAATAGGCCAACCCTCCCTATAAACTAGGGCCCATTGCAAATGACATTCCATATGTCATGCACAAAGATAAATTGAAGGATAAAAACCCCTTGGCACTAGGGTATATCACCTTGGTGTCTTCTAAGAAGGATCCTTAGGAATTATATATCCAAACTCAAAGATCTTTTAACTTCAAACTTATGTTGTTCAACTTGTAGATCAACCCATGGGCACGACATTAAATATGGGCATAATACCAACAATGCAAGAAGATACCTATATACAAGAAAACACAAGATAGCAAGTATGCAAGTATAAGAGGAGATTGCCAAAACTATTCATAGATTTGTATAGCAGTCTGTATGTGTGTGTATTTATTTTTTGTTTTTATTTTTCCAAGGAAAACACTTCGTAGAAAACCCTTCGAGTACTTTCCCATGATCCATGGATGGTAAACGGGGTAAACCCTCGACCTTGATCACAGAGACTAACCTCGAGCGGATCAAGAGAGTTGAACTCGTGACCTCCCCAACTTTGGGGGAGAGATCTCATGTCTAGCTTCTGAGTCCTGACCACTCGAGTTAACCCTCAAGGCTATATATATATGTATGTATGTATGTATATAGTATATAGTATAAAATTGTAGGAGAGTGATCAAGTTTGACCATATCTCCATTAACATTCAATAAAGTGAGTGAGTGATTAATTTAGACTAAATCACCCAAAAGAGATAAGGATAAAGTACAAAATAGAAAAAGTACAAATATAATTCATGATCACACATGTTTACTAGACTAATTCTCATCAAATACCAATTGATATGAGCACAACACCAACAATAGATGAAAGATACTCTCACTCAAGAAAACATAAGGGAGAAAATATACAAGTATGTGAGAAGACTGCTAGAACTATACCCATACTGGTAAACTCATTTGTTTGAAGAAGTATATATAGTACAAAACTATGGGAGGAGTGATCAAGTACCATTTCTCCAATAAAATACAATAAAGTGGGTGAGTGATCAATTTAGATTAAGTCACCTAAAAGAGATAAGGATAAAGTAAAAAATAGAAAAATACAAATATAATACATGTGTTGATTTTACCCCTATAACTCAGTCACTGAAATAATTGTCAATAATTTACTAAAACACATAAATTATCCTAGGAAAACCCCAAATGGGGGAAAAACCCAACAACCTTTCTTAGATAGATTTCGTTTGCAAAGCAAGTCCAATCAGATAAACCCTAGCACAAGTGCTAGCTTAACTAGAAATACCACCCCAGCTGCAGCAACAACACCATACAAAGGTAGCGCACCTCCTCAAGGAGTAGCACACAAGAGAGAGAGATACCAAAAGACTGAGCAATAATAAACTGTGCAGCTGCAACTGCGTCACCTCCTCCAAACTTGCGCCTTGCTTCTGTGTAGCTGGGAGAGTGTGGGTGAGTGAACAAATGAGCTAAGGCGCCTCCTTATTTATAGTCTTCTTGTCCTTCTAGCTGGGCCGACTTCTCTTCTGGGAAGGTGTCTTTTCATTATACTTTATTCTTTTGGGTCGACTTCTCTTCTAGGGTATTTCAACCTCTGTCCAATGGATCTCTTGCTTCCAGAATCTTCTCCGCATATAAGAAAGGTCATCTAGGAGGGAAAGATCCTCTCGCAGCTACCAAAACATCAACACTCCCTTTTAGCTAGGGAGGCATCTTTCACGATGTCTTCATCTGGTAGTCTAATGACTACTTTGCAGTATGCTAGCAGGCTCACGGCTGCTACAATGCCTTTGGTAGCTCGAATCATCAAGCACAGTCTCTGCGATCAAACGGTAGCACACATAGCTACATCCAAACGATCTGGTAATCTCCATGACAATCAGCGAGTAGTACACAACTACTACTATGTCATCCAATAGATCACAACTGTTGCCAAGTAGTACACAACTACTACTATGTCATCCAATAGATCACAACTGCTGCCAAGTAGTACACAACTATTGTCCAGTGACACACAATCACTGCCAGTGGAACACATCCACTGTAGTAGCACACAACTACTGTCTAGAGACACACAGTCTCTGCCAGTGGTACTTAACCACCGAAGTAGCACACAACTACTGTCCGGAGTCACACAGCCTCCGCCAGTGGAACACATCCACTGAAGTAGCACACAACTACTGTTTGGAGTCACACAGCCTCTGCCAGTGGAACACATCCACCGAAGTAACACACAACTACTGTCTGGAGTCACACAACCTCTGCCAGTGGAATGCATCAACCTAAGTAGCACACAGCTACTGTCCGGAGTCACACAACCTCCGCCATAGGACTATGTGTGTGATGTTTCTTCTCTCAGTAGGTCCGACAGTGCATTACCCCCTCAGTCACCTCACGTGACTAATCCAAGGAACCCTTGGCCAGAGGTGTTAGTTTTAGAGTAAATTTGCAAAACAATGATCTCTTTTAAATTTCAATGATAAAAAACAACTAGTTCTGTAACTCAATCAGAGAGAGAACACATAGTATGTAGATCTAAGAAGGACAACAACAACTTAAGAGAAAACTCTAATCACATATGAATATAAACTCTGATCTAAAGATAGTACTCTGATCCAATGTAGCAATGAACAGATTTGAACATATCAATAGATCTCCAAGACTAAAACACAGATTTCAGATCTAACTATTTAGACCAATCATTTCATCATAGAAAACTTATGTATTCAAAGCATTTCTTCAGATCTACTCAAAGCTAGACAGTTCTGTAATAACAATCAGATCAGATCTAAAGGAGATGAGTGAGATACATACCTGGTACAACCAACTTACCTCGAAGATAGCACAGTAACCATAGTAGGTGTAGATCCAGTTTAGTATGCTCAGACAAAGGTTCAGTCCATAGATCTATAATGGATCTTAATGCCAAAGAATGCGGGAACTTTCTTGCCACCGAGCACAAGGGCCATAGGGAGAAAACACAATCCCAACAGAGGTAAATAAATGCCCAAACCCTCACACAGTAAAACCCTTACCCAAGATATTTTAGATCAGAAAACTGAATTGTGTATAAACCCTTATCACAGAACTGAACTATTAGGTGTTTCAGTAAAAGGGCATGCCACAGGTTACCCTAGCAAGAGGGCTGCTTTCTAGGAGGTTCTCCACACAACAGAGATAGAAGACTGTTGTTTTATCAATCCAGAAGGCACAACAAAAAGGGTGGCTGCAACCCTAAAAGCTCCAAGCAGCTGAAAGGAGGAAGGCCACAACTTGAAGGTGGCACCCTATTACACCAAATAGGAGCCGCACTCTGGAGACCTCACACACAGAACTGAAAGGCAAGGCTGCACCCTTAAAACACAATCTGGAATAGTGGAAGAGGGGCCGCACACTCATATCCACACCAAACAGCAAGAAGCAGGGCCGCACCCTCTACATGCCAATACAAACACAAGGAGGCCGGTGCTGTATAAAGGAGGCTGCGGCTTCACTAAAGGAGGCCGGATCTGCAATAAACACAATGAGTAGGCCGCTGCTACACTAGAGGAGGCCGGATCTGCAACAAGCACAATAAGGCCGCAGCAACAGAGGAGATCAGAACAAGAGAGAGATCAACGCTTGCACTAGAACAAAGATAGTGTGTATAAGGTGAGAGGGGGAGGGTTCAATATATAGTATTTAGGTTAGGGTAAGGGTTAGTTTAAAATCACATTAGAATCACATGTTTAAATTTAAATTTAAACATGTGATAATAAATATTTAAAATTAACTTTAAACTTAACCCTTTAATAAGACAACAAAACCCCAAATCAATCATGCAAGGGTAAAGGAGGGATTGCAAGGTGGCATTACTCATTCCTTCATATCACATGGTGAACCTATTACTTTATCATCACTGCATATGGGACTTATCCCTCATGTGGTTATGTCCTTCTTCAA
>SNQJ01S0001299.1:295157-336777 GCA_010110895.2 Picea sitchensis | reverse complement strand
TCACATCTCCACTTGAGACATATCTCAATCCATATCCAACTGTACCACGAAGGTACCTCAACATATGCTTTGCTGCCATCCAATGTACCTGTCTAGGTTCAACCATGTGTTGACTCAAGGTAGTCAGTACAAAGCATATGTCTGGCCTGGTGTTAACCAGGCACATCAAGGATCCAATCAACTGTCTGTACATCGTGGGATCCACCAAATCTGAAGATTTGTCACTCAAGAGCTTCAGATTTATCATCATAGGTGTGGTCATGGACTTGCAGTCCATCATCCCCAATTTCTTCAGGATCTCAAAAGTATATTTTCCTTGGTTAAGGAAAATCTCATCTGATCTCTGCCACACTTCCAATCCCAAGAAGTAATGCATCAAACCTAGATCCTTCATCTCAAACTCTGAAGCGAGCTCCCTCTTACACCCATCAATGAGCTTCTCGTCCCCTGTTAGAAACATGTCATCTACATATAGAACCAAGATCAATGGTCATCCATCCTCAACCTTATAGTAAAGGTTAGGATCTGCCTCACTCTTGGTAAATCCCAAGCTCATCAAATATCCATCTATCCTGGCATACCATGCGTTGGGTGCTTGCTTCAACCTGTGCAAGGCCTTCTTCAGTCTGCACACATGGGACTCCTTCCCATGGATCACGAAGCCTTGTGGCTCTTCTATGTACACTTCTTCCTCTATTACACCATTCAAGAAAGCAGTCTTGACGTCCATCTGGTGTAATTTCCATCCCATTGCGGAAGCAATCGCAATTATTGATCTAATGGAGGTGTATTTTGCTACAAGAGCAAAGGTTTCGTCATAGTCTTCCCCCTTTTTCTGAGAGAACCCTCTAGCCACAAACCTTGCCTTGTACTTCTCTATGCTGTCGTCTACAACATGTTTGATCTTGTAGATCCATTTGGAAGTCACAACTGACTTCCATTATGGTCTCAGAACGACCTCCCATACATCATTCTTCTTGATGGACTGATATTCCTCCATCATGGCATCCTTCCATTTTGGCTTCTCAGTAGCTTCTTCAAGAGTGGAAGGTTTTGAATCAATGATGTTGCTCATTGGTGCCACATAGCTGGAAAACTTATGTGGTCTCTTGCTCTCTCTAAAGGAGCCTTTGGAAGCTGCATGTCCTTCGGCTTCCTGCAAGGTGTTCCGAAGCCAAGCTGGTCTCTTCCTGGTAGTCACAGCTTATTCAGGTAAATCTACAGGTCTTTTTGACTCTACCATATCATTCAAAACTTCTCGGATGGTTTCTTCAGGTGTAGAGTCTACCATGACTGCATCTTTGGGAGCTTCTTGCTCTATTTGGTCCTCATCTATGTGAGATTCCCTTGATCTTCTGAAGGCTTCATCTTCGTCAAATGTTACATCCCGGCTGATCTCGATCTCTCTTTGTCCTGGAATGTAAATTCTACAGGCCTTCAAAGTCTCACTATATCCAATGAATGTGCCCTTCTTTCCTGAAGGTTCCAATTTCGTTCTCCCTTGGGAACATGTATAAACATTGGACAACTAAAAATCCTCAAGTGACTGACTTCTGGCTTCTTTTCGGTGAACACCTCTTCAGGTGTCTTGTTCCGCAATATCTTATGAGGGCTTCTATTCTGCACGTATACAGTCGTATTGGATGCTTCTGCCCATAAGTGCATGGGTAGGCCCTGGTCATGTATCATCGCTTTTGTTGCTTCTATGATGGATCTATTCTTTCTTTCTTCAACCCCATTCTGCTGGGGGTTGTAGGGAGTTGTAAGCTCCCTCTTAATCCCTGCTTCTTGGCAAAAGTCTTTAAACTCCTTTGAGGTGTACTCACCTCCATTGTCGGATCTCAAAACTTTAATCTTCCTCTTAGAGAGATTCTCAACTAAAGCCTTGAACTCTTGAATCTTGTTAAGGAATTCATCTTTTTATTTCAAGAAGTAGATCCATGTCTTCCTAGAACAGTTGTGTATGGACAACACATAGTATACAAAGTTGCCAAGTGATGGCACCGTCATCTGTCCGCATACATCGGAGTGTATGATTTCCAAAATACCTTTGGATTTGCTATCATTGCTTGTAAAGCTTCCCTTGACATTCTTTCCAAGTGCACAACCTTTGCATACTTCGTCATGGTCTATCTGGATTTCTGGTAGACCTGTAACCATTTTGCTCAAAACTGGTAATGATCTATAGTTCAAGTGAGCAAGCCTTCAGTGCCATAGTTCATTGGAACTAACACTATTGTGTACAAGGGCTTGTTCTTGGTGTCCCTTCAACTTATACAGTCCTCCCTCTCGGACACCAATCACAGTGGCTTTATTTGTGCTTGAATTCTTGGGCCATAGAAGGACTTGGCCATCCACAAAAGCTGGCCTAAAACCTTTATCTTCTAAAGCTGAAATAGATTGAAGATTATTCTTTAAACCTTGTACAAATAGTATATCTTTAATTGAAAGAGTGTTACCTGAGTCAAGTTGTAAGGAGGCTTCTCCAACGCCTTTGATTGCATGCTTGGAATCGTCTCCAAGCACCACTTGAATTGAGGAGTCCTTTTCTGTTAATTTTGATAGAGAGTTTCTGAATCTGGTCATATGCTTGGAAGCACCGCTATCTATGAGCAAGGTATCGCTTCCTTGAGTGATGGTTCCGGTGAGTGCTGAAATGAATACACATTCTTCATCTTTGTGTTTTTGTTCTTCAGCATCAACTGCATGTGCATGGTGCTTCTTCTTTACCTTGTCATGTTTGTGAGGACATTGTGCGGCATAATGTCCCATCTTCCTGCAATTGAAGCATTGAACCTTTGACATATCCCTCTTACGACGTGGCTTCTTAGACTTCTTTGGACTGCCTTCTTCTCTTTCCTTTCTCTTCTTCACTTGTACTGCAAGTGCTTGGTTTTCCTCATCATCTACCTTTTGTTTCTTGGACATCAATCTAGATTCCTCTTGAGAGCAATCTGCCCATAACTTGTCAAACCTGGGTAACTTCCTTCTTGCACAAATTTCTTGGACAAATGGGTCCCAAGAGCGAGAAAAACCATTTAGTGTAGTGGTTACTAGTTCAACATCTTCTACTGGATCTCCAATGGCTGCTAACTGGTCTTTGATCTGTGAGATCCTTGTAAAGAAGTTGGCTATCGTCTTTGACTTGTTCATAGTCACATTTCTGAGTTGATGCCGTAGGGTAAGCTTTCGACTGGTGTTCTTGCTTTCATAGAGTCTGGTTAGGGCATCAAACATCTCCTTTACAGTCTTTAGTTCTGATACATTGGGTATCAGGTGATGTCTGTCAAGATCCTCTTGGCCTTGACCTCATTCTTCTTGAACTTTGCCTTTGTTTCTTCATCTTCGGGTTCTGGAAGCATCTTTTTGACGTGATCCATGAATTCATTCTCTTCTAGAATGAGTTGTATTCTATGCTTCCAGGATTTGAAGTTATCTGCTCCATCAAATCTATCCTCAACTCTCGTACTGGTTGACATTTTTGTCGGTAGAAACACTAGCACTGAAAAACCTCGATTTTTCAAACTTCACCAAACTGCACGCTGAGGGTTTCAGGGGTGCGCTAGGTTATGGCGCACTGCTCTGTGAAGGAATTATTCCCAACGTCCTCGGGATAGCGCTCAACGAGCTTGACAAAGTATTGTAGCTGCAAGGTGCCACTGTAGCGATCTTCCTTCCAATGGTCAAACTGTTATGAAGGTAACCAACTCTGATACCATGTTGGATTTTCCTTATTTATAGAGCATTAGTGTTACTAGTGTTCTTTTACTTCATTATCATTAACATATATTTCATGTACTGAGCAGTAGCAACATAAACAAGAGATAGAAAATAACACAAGAGATTTATCCTGGGAAAACCCCAAATGGGGGAAAAACCCAACAACCTTTCTTAGATAGATTCCGTTCACAAAGCAAGTCTAACCAGACAAACCCTAGCACAAGTGCTAGCTTAATCAGAAATACCACCCCAACTGTAGCAACAACACCATACAAAGGTAGGGCACCTCCTCAAGGAGTCGTGCACAAGAGAGAGATACGAAAAGACTGAGCAATAATAAACTGTGCAGTTGCAGTTACTGCGTCACCTTCTCCAAACTTGCGCCTTGCTTTTGTGTAGTTGGGAGAGTGTGAGTGAGTGAACAAATGAGCTAAGGCGCCTCCTTATTTAGTTTTCTTGTCCTTCTAGCTGGGTCAACTTCTCTTATGGGAAGGTGTCTTTTCATTATACTTTATTCTTTTGGGCCAACTTCAATTTTAGGGTATTTCAACATCTATCCAATGGATCTCTTGCTTCCGAAATCTTCTCCACATCTAAGAAAGGTCATCTAGGAGGGAAAGATCCTCTTGCAGCGACCAAAACATCAACACGGACAGGGACCCACACTCCACTAATAACCACCTTAGAGGTGCCCCCTCACTCCTTGGGCCCCACATTCCACTCAAAGATGAATTTTGCTGCAAGCCTAAGTCTACCTCAGGCTAAGAAATACAAAGGTTGATCTGGGTTGTTTAAGGTGTCTCTTAGCTGCCCTAGGACACACATGCACAACTGAGTTACCAAACCGAGCTAAAACTAACACTCCCTTTTAGCGAGGGAGGTGTCTCCACCAGGATCAATCTATGATCCAATCAAATCTGCTGCTGCTGCTGTAGCTGCTCCCTCTGAACTAGAAGATCCAACTACTACTTCTGCTGCACTCTGATCTGATGTGCTATTCTGCTTAGTCATCAATGTCAAGTCATACCAACTGAGTTTTTTTGACACTGATCTCTGATCCAGGATCCCCATGGACCCACCTATAGGTTGTCCCAGCACCCTGTACATCATACCTTGCCTGATGCCAAGCCTCACTGCTGCATCCAAGGCCGCTCCCTCTGCCCGTATGAGCACATGTCCATCAACGAACATTACATCATACCCCATATCCTCCAGAGCTGATATAGAGAGCAAGTTGACCTTCAACTCTGGCACATACATCACCTCATCCACCTCTAGAGACACTCCTGACTCTAGCTGGAATTTGACGCATCTAACCCCCTTTACTGCATCCTGGTGTGCGCCCCATTCTTCACATAGCAGTCTGAGTCCGTCTTCGAAACACTAAGGAACACTGACCTCATTCCCATCATATGGCAAGATGAGCCACTGTCAACGAACCATGCCCCGCTGTCCTCAAACTTAGCCAATCTGCAGCTGCTAGAAAGAGTGGCAACTAGAGAAAATTCGTCCTTGAATTTCTCTGCAAATGCATCCATCTCAGTAGATGCTGTAGCTGCTACCTTTGACTCCTTCTTCTTCTTGTTAGGACACTTTGCTGGCATAGTGGCCAGTGTTGTGACATGCAAAGCATCTCACTTTGCCCATGCCCCTGGAGCCTCCCACTCCATTGCTTTTCTTTGCATGAAGAGCCACATTCTCCTCCTCCTCACTCTTCGACTGACTAGCCTGAGATGCATCCACTCGCAGCTCCTCCTGGGTGAAGTCGTTCCACAACCTCTCCCAGTGAGGGAGTTTCTCCCGTGCAACCACCCCTCGGACAAACACGTCCCACTACTTGGTGAAGTCATTCAAGGCTGTCCTCACCAGTTCGGTCGCTCCCATTGCTGCAAGTTCATCTCGAACTGAGTAAAATTTGTGAGGTAAATGACCACTGACTCTCCCTCGGCCATCTTCGTGCTTCTCAGCTTCTCTCTGAGCAACATCTTTCTGCTTTGGTTGTCAGACTGGTATAGCTTTACCAAGGCCTCCCACATTTCCCTTGCTGTCTTCTTGCCAGACAAATGTGGAATGATGTGGTCCTTGACACCATCCACAAGTATCCTTCTGGCCTTGACATCCTTCTTGGCATGGGAAACTAGCTGTACTGGATTAGTTGGGGCTGCTACTTTTCCTTCTGCAAGTTCCAACAACCCATTATCCTCCAGTACCAAGCTAATTCGCTCCCTCCAAGGATAGAAATTAGAGGCTCCATCCAGCCTGTCCTCAACCTTCAAGCCTGCACCGACCATTTGAGTCTGCTGTCCTGTTTTCACCCACACAACCTGGTCTTCTGTCCCACTTGCTGATTTACCCTTGCTGGTCTGCACAACAAGTCACTAGGTTATTTCTGTACTCGGAGGCTGCGCTCTGATACCATGTTGATTTTACCCCTATAACTTGGTCACTAAAATAATTGCCAATAATTTACTAAAACACAAAAATTATACTAGCTGATATAATTCTGGAAATTATGCAGATTACCTAGAGTTGAGTTATAGATCAGATTTTTAACAACAAAAGCAACACAAAAATCGCACACATAAATTGGACAACACAGGAATTACCTTGGAAACCCCAGTGTGGGGAAAACCAACAAAGAGGGGGCTTTATTTCAGCTCTTGAAAGAAGATTACAGCAGCATACAAGATGAAATTTCTTACCGAAATTTCCCAGCAGAATACACTTCCTTCCCTTAGTAAATTCGCCCAGCTGATGGTGTACGACTCAGCTAGATTTTGGACTATATGTACCAGCCTGTACGGCATGTGTATGACCCATGTACGGCCTGTGTACGACCCAGGTACGACCTCTACGGTCTGTGTAGAAACTGTTTGCTGCTGCTGGTCGAACTTGGCCCTGATTCGGCCTCTTTTCCTATGCCTAAGCGGCCCAGAAAAAGGCCTGCTAGAAGCTGCTGTAGCTGCCTGAGTTCTGCCTCCCTTTACCACACAGTATGGCCTGACTTTGGCCTTTGCTGGCTGCCCAAGGGCTGGACCAGAACTTGCCCTTCTCTGCTGCTGATCCTCCTCTTTTCTCCCAGCCAAGCACCCCTCTCTCCCTCACTTGCTCAACCTCACAAATGAGAATGTGTCGTGTCCTCTCACCCTCAGCCTCCTTTTATTTCCCTAGCAACCACCCATTCCCTTTGATATGTGTGCCAAGGCTTGGCCTTAATGACTGAGAGTTGGGCCTGCTGGACCCCACTCTCCACTAGGAGGTGCGCCCCCCTTGGAGAAGGACCCACACTCCACTAGCAACCACCTTAGAGGTGCGCCCTCACTCCTTGGGCCCCACTTTCCACTCAAAGATGAATTTTACTGCAAGCCTAAGTCTACCTTAGGCTAAGAATTACAAAGGCTGATCTGGGTTGTTTAAGGTGCCCCTCAGCTGGCCTAGGACATATAGGCACTACTGAGACACCAAACTGAGCTAAAACTAACAACATGTACAAAACAATGTGAGGAATGATCAAGTACCATTGCTCCAATAAAATACAATAAAGTGGGTGAGTGATCAATCTAGATTAAGTCACCTAAAAGAGTCAAGGATAAAGTAAAAAATAGAAAAATATAAATATAATACATGTACAAAACAGTGGGAGGAGTGATCAAGTACCATTTGCTCCAATAAAATATAGTGCAAAACCGTGGGAGGAGTGATCTGTTGATGTTTTTGTAGCATCGGGGAGGTATTCTCACATTGGCCTTGGTGTCGGGCATGTGGGAATCTTTGTTTCACATTGCATTTTTATTTTGTGAAAACCCCTTTTATATAAAGTTGGGGCTTGGAATTGTTGTTGTTCGGGCTTGGCACCCACTTGGAGGAATAAACAATTCTAATTTAATGTTGATTTTAGTGGAGGGTTTCTAAACTCACTTTTAGACTCCTATACAAGTAGATGCAATGTGAGGAGGCACCACACATCTTATCTTGTCATTATGGTGTTGGCATGAGTGAGTGAGCACTCTTGCCAAGAGGATTAAGGAGACAAATTTCAACAAAGGATGATCTTCACTTTGGCAAATCTGGTCTAGGGTTTCTGGGCTTTTCTTTCTCTATTTTTCAGCCAAGGAGGAAGAGCCGCACGTGTGAGCTCACACATGTGAGAGAGAGAGGAGGAAGAGGCTGCATGTGTGGAGCTGTACAATATGTACAACAGGCCGTACCACATGTGCGGATTGTACAACTGCAGATCAATCGTACAACCACACGTGCAGGCTGTACAACAGACTGCACGTGTGAGGAGGGTTGACTCAGGTAGCTGTACAGGTGACGTCGGCGAGGTTTTTTTGCAGATTTGTAAGTTGGAAGATTTTCCAGAATTTTGTTGAGAGGATTGGTTTTTGTCCTCGAGATTCTCAATCTGAAAATTTTGCTGAGTATAATTTTGTGTATCTTGTGCATGGATGATTTCTCTCTGATCTTTGTGCTTCTGCTATAATTTTCTGTCATAATTTTAGTGCAAAATTATTCAGTGATAACAACCCTAGTTTACTGTTTGAGGTCACGTGGAAGTAATTTTCAGATCTGAATTTGAATGCATTGAATGCTTAAAAAATGACATGGTATCATAACATAGGCTCTAGAGAGAGAAAAGGTCATCTTCTTGAGACACAAGTTGCTGCAGATTTTTGTTCTTGACTGGACACAACGGTGGGCACTCTTAGAGTGGAGAACATGTTGGAGGGTGCCACAAATTTCTGGGCTTGGAAGGCTAGGATTCTTTTGCTCTTGGAAGAGAATGATCCCAGAGATTACATTGAGATGGCGATTCCAGATCCAAATGATGCACATGGATTGACAACTCATAAGAAGAAGGAAGTGAAGGCCAAGCGGGTGTTGTTGGATTCTGTGAAGGATCACTTGATTCCTCATATTTCTGAGAAGAAGTCAACCAAGGAAATGTATGATTTTTTGGTGGGCTTGTACCAATGATTCTTTGGTGAGCTTGTACCAAAGAGGGAATGCAAATCGGAAGTTGATTTTGAGGCATAAGCTTCGATCAGTTGAGATGTCCAGATCATACACAGTTGCTAGCTACCTCATGAGGTTCACTCAGATTCGTGATTAGCTTGTAGCCATTGGTGAGGCAGTTGACGACACAAAGTTGGTGAATGTGGCATTGAATGGTTTTCCCAGGTCTTGGGAACCATTTGTGCACGAGAGAAGTTGCCATCATTTGACAGACTGTGGATCGATTGCATCTAGGAGGAGGCTCAGATAGAGTTCAGGAATGGCAAGTAGAGAGCTAGTGATGATGAGAACCAAGCCCTAGCTGCTCACGCTAGAAAGGATAGAGGAAAAGGTTCTCCAGGGAGAGAGGCATCTCTAGAGCAGTGGAAGAAGGACCTTAGCAAGGTCAATTGTTTTGCTTGTCATAAGCAAGGCCACTATGCTTCACAATGTCCACAGAGAAAGAAAGGGAGAGGGAAGCAACGTGGATGAGGCTGCAAACAGGGTTCAGAGGGAGTTCTTATTGGTCTCCACCCTTTCTGGTACAATTTTCGGTAGTGGGACTTGGTTGGTGGATAGTGGAGCTTCTCGTCATATGACAACATCACATGAGTCACTCACTAGTTTGTTAGAGGAGGACTCGGGATTGCAGGTGGAGCTTGGTGATAATGCCAAGTATGTAGTCAAGGGAGTTGGGACAACCTCATTTATGCTGGAGTTCGGGAAGCCTCTCAGGATGAGTGATGTGTTGTATGTGCCTGGGTTGAAGAAGAACCTACTTTATATCTCAACTATGGAGGACAGAGGGTATGCAGTGGCATTCTCAGGTGGACAGGTTCTTGCATTGCCGAGAGGATCGAGCATTGACTCAGCAGAGGTCATTGGTGTACGTGATGGTAGTCTCTACAGGTTGACATGACAACCGACCCATGCCTTGGTACATGACAGTGATAGTCTATGAGAGCTTTAGCACAGGAGATTGGGACACTTGCATTATAGGGCTTTGCCAATGTTGTGGAGGATGGTTACAGGTCTTCCAGAGTTTAGAGTAGAGCACTAGGGTGTATGCAGGGGTTTTGTACATGGCAAGAATGCCAAGGCTGCTTTTCCGAGCAGTGATAGTAGGTCCAAGGGGATCTTGGATTTAGGACATTTAGATGTGTGTGGACCAATGTCAGTTCCATCTTCGAGTGGTTACTTGTACTATGTGACCTTCATTGATGATTATTCCAGGAGGACATGGATCTTCTTCATGAAGACCAAGGATGAGGTCTTCAGTTGATTCAGGGAGTTCAGGGCTCTGGTGGAGAATCAGAAGGGAAGAAGATCAAGGTCTTGAGGTCAGATAACGGGGGCGAGTATACCTCCATATACCTCCAACGACTTCAGAGATTTCTGCAAGGAGGCAGGGATCAAGAGGGAGCTGACAGTGCCTTTCAACCCATAGCAAAATGGGGTTGCGGAGAGGAAGAATCAGACCATAGTTGAGGATGCCAGGGCTGTGTTGCATGACCATGATCTACCTATGTTGCTTTGGGTAGAGGCATGTAACGCGACAATTTATGTTTAGAATAGGAGTCCTCGTAGGATCTTGGAGGACAAGATTTCCGAGGAGGCATTCACAGGAGTGAGACTAGAGATAGGGCATTTGAGGATCTTTGGTTGTCCAGCTTACATCCATGTTCCTAAGGAGAAGAGAACGAAGTTAGAACCTTCTGGGAGGAAGGGCATGTTTGTGGGATACAACAAGACTTCGAAGGCCTACCGGATCTACATTCTAACGACAGATTGAGGTTAGTTGGGATGTCAGTTTGAGGAGGAGCTGGCCTTCAGGAGGACCCGAGAGACCACAATGAAGATAGATGGTGAGGAGCAGGAGGATCCGAAGGTTGAGAGTACAGGTCCATCTAGTACAGGGGTTCAACCTTTAGACCATGAGGATTCAGAGGAGTTAGTGGATCCAGTAGACCCTCCTAGTGATGAGGACACAAGACCTAGATGGCTTCTAGATACTTTGAGAGATGCAGAGAGGCATGCGACACCCAGGGGCACTTTCAGGGGGAGCAGGCCTCCGTAGAGGTTTTCGAGCTATGTGGCACTTATGAGTAGCATCATTGATTCCGAGCCTTCCTGTTTTGAGGAGGCAACATGCCAGTAGGTTTGGAAGGATGTCATGATGGAGGAGTATTAGTCCATCTTGAAGAATGATGTGTGGGACATAGTTCCGAGACTTGAGGGGAAGTTTGTGGTGACTTCCAAGTGGATCTATAAGATCAAGCATGTTGCAGATGGTAGCATCGAGAAGTACAAGGCGAGGTTCGTGGCGAGAGGGTTCTCCCAGAAAGAGGGAGTGGACTATGAGGAGACTTTTGCTCTAGTCGCCAGGTATACTGGTATCAGGGCTGTTATTTCTCTTGCTTCGGTTATGGGGTGGAGGATACATCAGATGGATGTGATGACAACATTCCTTAATGGTGTGATTGAGGAGGTGTACATAGAGCAACCTCAGGGCTTTGAGGTACATGGGAGGGAGTCCCATGTTTGCAAGTTGAAGAAAGCTTTGTACGGACTCAAGCAGGCACTCAGGGTATGGTACTCGAGGATTGATGGGTATTTGTAGAGCATGGGCTTCACCAAGAGTGAAGCGGATCTCAACCTATATCTCATACAGGTTGGTGAGGATCCTCTTATATTGGTGTTGTATGTTAATGATTTGTTCCTCATGAAAGCATAGAAGCTCATTGCCAGTTGCAAGAGGGATTTGGCTTCGAAGTTCGAGATGAAGGATATCGGATTGATGCGTTATTTCTTGGGATTGGAGGTGTGGCAACAACCAGGTGAGATCTTCCCCGGACAGGGGAAGTATGCAGTTGAGATATTGAGGAGGTTCGGGATGATGGACTGTAAGTCCATGACTACACCTATGATCACCAATCTGAAGAAGTTGGGGGTTTCAGATTTAGATTTGGTGGATCCCACGATGTACAAGCAATTGATTGGTTCGTTGATGTATCTGGTCAACACCAGGTCAGATATTTGCTTTGCTGTCAACACCTTGAGCTAGTTCATAGTTGAGTCGAGGCAGGTGCATTGGGTAGCAGCGAAGCATGTGCTCAGGTACCTTCGGGGTATAGTTGGATTTGGTTTGAGATATATTGGGGGTGATGGAGTGAGGCTGCATGGATATTCAGACTCAGATTGGGCAGGTAGTGCAGTTGATAGGAAGAGCACTCCTGGTGGTTGCTTCAGCTTGGGACTGCCAAAATGAGAACTGAGCAAACATTTGAAGCTGGTTTTCTTGTTTGGGTTTCTGGGGTAAAATCTGTTTGTCCACTGTGTTGAATTGTTGTGTATTGTGTGCTTTCACATTTCCATTTGGCTTAAACTATTCTCTGCTATGCTAGATTAATTGGAAATTTTAATTCTGGGTACGTTTGATTCAATGTATTCGTGGCTATCCAACATTCTAATGTGGGCTAAATTGATGGGATGTTGAATTACAAATAAGCACTATGAATCCCTTCAAGTAGTCGATCCCCTTGTGTGTTAGTATAAATCATGGTTTGTAAATCATAGAATTTGCTCAAGAATGACATACACGTGTGATAGTTGATATGAACCAGTTCGTGAATTCACCACACCACTGAAACCCAATGATTGAGAGCTTTATGTTGAATTAAATGAAGAAGTACCAAGGACAAGTGTTTCTCATCACCTAAGCGCCTAGGGATGAGAAAGTGTCCAATGTGGTCCCTAGTGCATTAATTTCATGTGATGTGAAATTATAAGTGACTTTATGAAATGAAAGTGAAGTGGGTGACTAAAAGGTCATTTGATCTCAACCATCCATCTAGTCTAATCTCCACCATTGGATTAGATGACCCTTCACCTTCCCTCTTGAGGTCGAGTTAGGGAAAGAGGCATCCCCATTCTTGCCATTCTTCATGAGATTTGAAGAGAGCAAGAGAGAGAGAAGTCGAGCTGAAGCAGAGAGGAGATTTTGTTGAAGGTGGCACAAATTCCAAGGCAAAACTGCAGCACAGAAATTGAGGAGTAAGGTACAGCACAGTTCTGGGCCGTACTGTATGGATTCTGGGAGGCTGTGTTGCTGTATTTCTGGCACAGAAATTGAGGAGAGGTAGCAGCATTTATTTCTGGAGAGTTGGAATGCTTTTCAAGGCTGCCATACTGTACTTTCAGGGACAGAACAAGAGATCACTGTTCTGGCACAATTTTTGAGGGAAACCGTACAGCCAAAGGCATGCAAATAGAGGAGTAGACCTGTACATTTCCTACAGGAAATTCTGGCACAAATTTCGAGGAGTCTCTAGCTCAGATTTTGAGGAGTAAACTTGGCATGGGTTTCGAGATAAGTCTGATATTTATTTATGAAGAAAAATGACTGCTGTAAATGACATTCTCTCTGAGCTCAAATAATAATAAAAACCCCTCTCTCACTGGTTTTCCCCTTGTGGGTTTTTCCAGGGTCTAAGTTTGACCAAAAATCTGTGTTAATTTCTGGGTGTGTTTATTTCTGAAATTATTGCTGTAGCAGACTTCATGTGTTTCTGTTCACGAGCATTGAATTTTCTGCTTACTAATTTGCAGCCTAAATTTGCAATGTGGGTTGGGCATTAAACTATGTGTCTCAGTGAGACTTGAAATCGGGTTGGGGTCTGAAATTTCTACACTTTAGACCGCCCATTTATTTTGTCTAAGATCTATGGTTGTGATATTAGGACTTTTGACATTTTTTCTATTCCTAGCCAGATTACTAAATTTGTTTTCTTGTATTTATTAATTAATCCATTTATTTCCAGACTGTTGGGCATTCCCACAAGCCTGTACACAGTCTTGTGGCCTATGTGCTCGGTGAGGTAGAGGAAAAGAAATATGAACCTTTGAATTAGAGTGAATTGAATGGGCTGATCTTCCACTCTGTTCTGTAGCAAGAAAATGCTTTTGGCTATGCTAGTTCAACATTGTGCCAGCTGCAGCGAGTACACAGATCTGAACGAGCTTATCTCTGCCTCTGATTTTGTCTAACTCACAATTGAATTTATATACATCACTGCTGGTAACAGTGACTTTAAAGAAAGAGCGATGTAATAAAGAAACGAATTGGAGGAAAGCTATTTATTGTGGAGAATGCTTCAATTATTTGCTGGTGAATAAAATGCATGAGAATCCAAATGATGGACTGAAACTTTTGGTGTAATCATCATTGGAATGGGCTTCCACAGATCTACTTACATCATTCCTTTCTTATCTGTCTTTGTAAAGAAAACGATTTCAATAACCTTTGGTGATTGATGTTGCCATCAAGCCGAACATTCCTGTTCTCTATTTAGTATTGTTGCTTGAGCCTTACATTATACCGGCTGTTGGTTTGACATTTAATGCTGAAGTAATTTATTATTTTGCTGGTGGAGTATTGTAGAAGAAAAAGAAGAAAGTGCTGTGTGAAAACGTTTGGTTTATGCTGCCTGGAATTGTGAAGCCAATTTCCAATTGATTGCTGGTCTAAATGCACATATGTATGTATATATTCATCTGCCAATGTTTGATAATCTTGCAATTGAAGAAAACACCTCTCTTCCACATTAATGCCAGAGATCTATGCTACTGAGGCATTTCTACCCTTAATTATTCTTGGGGAATATCGCCTATGAATATTAGCATCCCTGTCCCTTAAGCCAACAGGGGCAGTGTATATATATATATATATATATTCATTAATTGTTGGAGGGTTGTTTAAGCTCTGGTTGTAAGCAACATTAGTGTTTGGCCACTACAATTCAGAAGTGATTGCATTTTCCTATCCCCACTGTCATATTTTCAGTGAAGAGCTCGAAGAAGACAACGACGATCATTCTTGGGGGATATATATGTTTGCCTGACAATGGATATGGTTCTTTTATGTTTGCTAGTTATGCTTGTTGATGTTATGGTAGCTTCGGGAGGTATCAACCTCCATTGTGACCTTTGACAAGATTAGAATATTCCGGAAGAAAGAAAAGAAGTGAACGTAACCCTAGAAGAGATGTTGGCTGAGAGAGATAATTAATATGAATTAATTAGTACCCAGAATGAGAAGTCGGCCCAGGCAGTCTGCCAGGATTAGTATAAATTTAGGGCGCCAATCTTCATTTGTCACACACTTCTCAGAATTACAGAGAGGCACTTGTGCGCATTGCAGTCTGGCAGTCTTGTGCGCAAGTTCTAGAGAAGGTGCTGCTGCCAGTTTTGAAGCCTATTGCTTCTATCTTTTTGGGTTGGACTCTCTGATCAGCTTTGGTTACTTCTTGCTTGGTGCATTATCCTTGCTTGGCTATTGGATTGCTACCATGATTCTTCTCTCTGTCAAGGTCAAGGTGCTCGGAGGGTGGCTTCGGCCTATGGTTGGGTGACAATAGTGATATTGTCTATGGTAAAATGAGCACATTCTAACGGGTTATGGGCCCACACCTCCTTCATTCAGTTTAACCGCTGGAAGGAAGCATAGCCATTAGGATACTAAGCTCGCTGAAGAACTACCGCTAGGGTTACTAGCAGGAGCAGCTTCCAAGACACTGCCGCTAGGGTTACTAGCATGAGCAGTTGCAGAAACCCTAAAATCTTGATCCAACACCTTGTGATGGAACATCTCGTTCAAGAAGAAGGTATTCAAGTGCGCCTTAGTCCARCGCATCTCTTGGCACTCTCAGAAGGCAAAAACGTCAAAGTTGAAGTTTTGGATCAAGGCATGACCAGTCACCAGTCAACCGAAGTCATGAGTGAAAAGACTAGTCATCTACACTACTCAGCACTCACAGGAACGATTGAAGATGACATGTGGATAATTGATAGTGGAGCTTCTAGGCATATGACGGGAGATCAAGCCAGACTCTCAAATCTAAATGAGAAGAAGACATTGTACAAGGTAGAGCTTGGAGACAAAAGCACTTACCTAGTCAAAGGATTTGGACAAGCCTCCGTCAAGTTGAAAACAGGTAGCAATGTTCATTTGAGCAATGTCTTATATGTACCCGGTTTAGAAAAGAATCTTGTATCCATATCCTGCCTAGAAGACAAAGGAAACATAATAGCTTTCGTAGATGGAAAATTGTTATCTTGGCATTAAGACTCTAGCATAGAGAATGCTAGGGTTATTGGAACCCGTGAAGCAAATCTATATAGATTACTAGAACAAAATGAAGAAGCTCTTGTACATGATGAAGTCAATCCCAATGAACTTTGGCACAGAAGGTACCCTCATATCAACTATTAAGCATTACCTTTTCTCAAAAAGATGGTTGAAGGAATACCAGAATTGCAGTCTACACATGAAGGAATTTGCAAAGGATGTGCTCTTGGAAAGAATATAAAGAAACCATTCCCAAGCAACAACAATAGATCTAAGGAGATTCTAGATCTAATACACTTAGATGTTTGCGGCCCGATGCCAGTCAAATCTCTAGGAGGTTCTCTTTACTATGTAATCTTCATAGATGATTATTCAAGAAAGACTTGGTTATATCCTTTGAAGAGAAAGGACGAAGTATTCAACAAGTTTCAAGAATTCAAAGCAAAGATAGAGAACCTCACGAACAAGAAAATCAAGACCTTAAGAACAGATAATGGAGGAGAATACACATCAAAGGAATTCGTTGCATTCTGTAAATCAACAGGGATTAGGAGGGCGCTGATTGTTCCTCATAATCCTCAACAAAATGGTGTAGTAGAAAGGAAGAACAGATCTATTGAAGAAACCATGAAGGCACTACTAAACGATCAAGGTTTATCCATGTTCTTATGGGGAGAAGCAACCATGACAACAATATATGTCCAGAACAGAAGTCCTCACCGCATATTGAAGGATATGACTCCAGAAGAAGCCTTCTCAGGTAAGAAACCTAATGTGGAAAACCTAAGAATCTTTGGATGTCCTGTTTACTCTCACATTCCCAAGGATAAAATGAATTTACTCTCACATTCCCAAGGATAAAAGGAATAAATTAGAACCCTCAGGAAAGAAGGGCATATTCGTGGGATATAGCGAATCATCCAAGGCTTATAGAATTTATATCCCAGAACAACATACGATTGAAGTCAGCAAAGACGCGACCTTCAATGAAAATATGGCTTTCAAGAAATCCATAGAAGAAACTATAGAAGAAGAAGAGTATGAAGATCCTATTGAAGAAAGCACAGAAAACCAGAATAACAAAAAGGAACAACTTGATCATCCGATGCAACCATGTGAGACCATTGATTCAGACACCGTACCTAAGACCAAGAAACAACCAGCTTGGCTTGAAGCTACCTTACAAGAAGCAGAAAGACTGAAGGCCCCAGATGGGACTTCCAGAAAAAGTAAGAAGCCCAAAAGATTCTCAAGCTATGCAGCATGTATGACAAAGCTTCTAGATGAAGAACCTACCACATTTGAAGAGACAATTCAGAAGAAACAATAGAAAGAAGCTATGACGGATGAACACCAATCCATCATGAAAAATGATGTACGAGAAATTGTGCCTAGACCTAAAGAAAAATCAGTAGTAACTTCAAAATGGGTATATAAGATCAAACATGCAGCAGACGGAAGCGTGGATAAATATAAAGCAAGGTTCGTAGCTAGAGGGTTCTCCCAGAAGGAGGGAGAAGACTATGACGAAACATTTGCTCCGGTTGCTAGATATACTTCCATTAAAGCTATCATATCTCTTGCCGCTTCCATGGGATGGAGTTTACTTCAGATGGATGTAAAAACAACTTTCCTCAATGGAGCAATCGAAGAAGAAGTATACATTGAACAACCTCAAGGGTTTGAAGTACATTCCAGAGACACTCATGTTTGCAGACTAAAGAAAGATTTATATGGACTCAAGCAAGCTCCAAGAGCTTGGTATGCCAGAATTGACAACTATCTAACGAGACTCGATTTCTCCAAAAGTCATGTAGATCCAAATCTTTACTACAAAGTCGTGAACAATGCGCTTGTGATTCTACTACTATATGTTGATGATCTATTCCTAACAGGTGAAGAATCTCTCATCATCCAGTGAAAAAGGAACTAGCTTCTGAGTTTGATATGAAAGATCTTGGTTTCATGCATTATTACTTGGGACTAGAAGTATGGCAGAAGCGTGGTGAAGTATTCCTTGGACAAGGAAATTATGCAATACAGATTCTTCAGAAGTTTGGAATGATGGATTGCAAATCCATGGACATTCCTATGACTACAGATATAAGAAAAGTGAAAGATTCAGATTCTGATCCAATAGATCCATCACTATATCGACAATTGATTGGGTCATTGATGTATTTGGTAAATACTCAACCAGACATTTGCTTTGCCGTGAACACACTAAGTCAGTTCCAGGTGGAACCTAGACATGAGCATTGGACAGCTGCAAAGCATGTTCTAAGATATATTCGTGGAACACTAAACCATGGTTTAAGATATACCGCATCCAGTGATATACAACTTCATGGATTCACAGATTCAGACTGGGCAGGAAGTGCAGAAGACAGAAATAGTACTTTAGGGATGTGTTTCAGCTTGGGCTCTGCTATGATATCTTGGGGCAGCAAGAAACAAAAGTCTATCGCACTCAGCGCAACAGAAGCAGAATATATCGCAGCATGTGAGGCATGCATAGAAGCAATATGGCTGAGAAAGCTAATCTCTGATTTATTTGATCAGGTTCCAGATTCGACCATAATACACTGTGACAATCAGAGTTGTATAAGGTTATCGGAACACCCAGTGTTTCATGAACGATCGAAACATATTGAGATCAAATACTACTTTATTCGAGATAAAGTCCAGGAAGGAGAAGTAAAGCTCCAGTATATCCCCATAGATGAGCAGACAACAGATATCCTGACAAAGCCTTTGTCCAGAATAAAGTTTGCATATTTCCGAGACAAATTTGGGATCGTGGAAATAACTCCCTTAGTTGAAAGGGAAGAAATGACTCTCCAGGTTGGGAGGGAGCACTGACATATTATTGAATTGAGGATAGTCATTTTCAAGTTTGAAAAATGGTTCAGCTTGGGCAGTTCCTTTCCAGTTCGGAAAGTGGTTTGAGATTTTTGACGGACAGGCATTTTCCAGTTCGGAAAATGGTCCAGATTGAACGATCATTTTCGTAATGAAAATGGTTCGATGGATTGCTAATGTACCATAGACAACGATTTCCCATTGTGGTTAACATGGGGAATGGTCTAGGGCAGTCTCTCTTCTTGAGGGTTACTCAAGAAGACTGGCCCGCCTCGCCAGACAGTCATTCTTTCGAAGCTCACAGTTGTGAGCAGTTTCGAAGAATAGTCCGTTTTGGAGGTTGGTGTAGGACAGTCATTCATTAGGGCAGATTCATTCTCTCCAGGTTTCACTTTGTTTAGTGCCGGAGGAATGGCCCAGGGTGGGGAATGGTCCAGGTTCAACAATCAGGTACAGACATTCCCTAGGGCAGACTCATTCTCTCCAGGTTGCACTCTGTTTAGTGCCGGAGGAATGGCCCAGGGTGGAGAATGGTCCAGGCTTAGAAATCAGGACAATTATTCTTCCTTGCTTGAGAAGAATAGTCTAGATAGCCCATCATTGATGTTCTACTCTGAGGGCAGATGCTCTTTCAGATCTCACAGATGTGAGTGAAAGAATGGCTCAGATGATTCAGTTTATATCATAACAATATTTTTTGTGCAGGTTGATATTAGATGATTGTTATGGAGACTACATGTCTCTAGACAGTAGAGATATGCTACTGTTGTGGATATGTTCCATTGTTTGTGACTATGTGTCACGGTTTGAGTAGTTGTGTACTACTATGGATAAACACAGTTGTGTTCTATAAGTTGACATTGTACCAATTGTCATGGAGATTATCCAGTTGGATAATAATGACGGTGCTCGTGATGGTACTAGTTGAATGGTTTGTTTGTGCTCAAGACCATTATCGGTTATACCTCCCTAGCTAGGAGGGAGTGTTGATATTATGGTAGCTTCGGGAGGTATCAACCTCCATTGTGACCTTTGACAAGATTAGAATATTCTGGAAGAAAGAAAATAAGTGAACGTAACCCTAGAAGAGACGTCGGCTGAGAGAGATAATTAATATGAATTAATTAGTACCCAGAATGAGAAGTTGGCCCGGGCAGTCTGCCAGGATGAGTATAAATACAGGGCGCCAGTCTTCATTTGTCACACACTTCTCAGAATTGCAGAGAGGCACTTGTGCGCACTGCAGTCTGGCAATCTTGTGCGCAAGTTCTGGAGAAGGTGCTGCCGCCAGTTCTGAAGCCTATTGCTACTATCTTTTTGGGTTGGACTCTCTGATCAGCTTTGGTTACTTCTTGCTTGGTGCATTAGCCTTGCTTGGCTATTGGATTGCTACTAGGATTCTTCTCTCTGTCAAGGTCAAGGTGCTCGGAGGGTGGCTTCGGCCTATGGTTGGGTGACAATAGTGATATTGTCTATGGTAAAAAGAGCACATTCTAACAATGCTCTCATAGAAGACATTTTTGGCTGTAGAAATTGCAAACAAAAGGCTTGTAGGACTTGCAGGAATTTTATTAACATATTTCGAGTGCATTTGTCTTCCACTGTTGGCATTGGCATGGGGCATTGCCAAGCCTTTAAGACAACCAGCAGAGACATTCATTTTCCTGTTGATGGTCAACAACAGAGAAACAACTCAGAGTCCTATTTATTATTGACATTGTTAGCTAGTTGTTGTGTGCAGGCTACAGTGTACACTGAAGATTCAAATCTTTGTACAAGACTCAGAACAGAGATCAGAAGTTATTCCGCATAGTATCCGTGTTGGTGAAGCAAGTGGGCATTGAGTCCCTTGTTTATGGATCAGTGAAGCATACAATGTGGCAAATATTGTTTTGGGGAATATATCACCGAGGGTCTAGAAATAAACTTATCGGACCTATTAGGGAAAATCAGGAAGCATAAACTTCGACCCGAAAAACTCAGAAAATATTGGAAAAATCAGCAACCTGAAAAACTTGGAAAAAATAGGAAACATTGGGAGAAATTGGCAGATATCTGGTATGCAGTGACATTTACAACCACAATAGCAATGTTCATCAATTCTGCAGGTAAATCACCCTATCCTTGGAGAGATTTATGAGATATTTGATAGCATGTTGGGTTCAGTGAGATTGCCATTCATGTGATGGATCCCACATTAGAGGTCTACACATGGCATATTCAATCCATCATTCACTGTCAGTTGTATTTTATGAGCACACTGTTGCACATAATTGCCTATTCACTTAATCCTATAGGGTATGTGGAGAGGCGTCAAAAAGTGCATCTGATTGATGGTTTAGAGATAAAGGAGAGGTTCTTAGCTGCTATTAGAAGGATGTTCACTTTTGATGAGGGCAAGGGGCATTGACCATATCTCCTATTATTTGTAGAACCCAGTGTCCCCTTCAAGTTTCAACATATTATAGGTGACGGAGGATTGACTAACTATTGCCTAAGATGGCCTTATAGGATGGTGTAAGATGCATAAGATAAGATAAGATAAGATGAGATAAGATTATTAATGTCCAACAGATGACCAGATACTAGTCAATGGGACTGTGTAATACAAAATTGTCAATACAAAGTGGGAGTAGTAAGGTCACTCCTATAAAAGCAAAAGTGAAAGTTCTAGGGAATGAGCTCTAGAGCTTTGATATCTTCCAGTTTGTCTAGCATCTTAGAGTCCTCAACTGAGGAATTTATCCACCTATAGCTTAACCCATTTTATCAAAGCGAACAAACTTTCTTCTAGGAGAGTACAGATTCTAGTTTTAGGTCCTAGCAAGATGACTTAGTATCTGAAGGGACCATTCAGACAATGGGATGCTGATAAAACGAAGGCTACACAAATACATGACGGGGATACGGAGTTGCAGCAGGGCTTTGTTGGGTTGTCCATCAACATCTTTGATAAACTAAAAGATTCTGACAATTGCAGTGAGGTGGTGTTATCACAAATTTCCACCCTCCAATTGAGCTGATAAATCTGATAAAACATCGATGAAAACTTGGCTAATTAAAGGAGTAAAGCCCCAAATTGTCACGGGCTAGACCCCTCTCTGTTTGGGCTAGTGTTTGCCAGCCTCAGGGGGGAGTCCCTAGGGTGATTTTGCTATTGTCCTAAGTCTGACTTTATGCAAAATAAGACAAAAAACAACGGCTGTAATGTCTTGGATAGCGTGTTAATTCCGTCCAAAATGAGGAGAAAAAGTATTTTTGTTTGCTTGGAGGGATCCTGCAGGGTTAGCACAAGAAACATAGAAGAGTAGTAGAGAAATAAACCACTCAAAAGATCGATTAAACCACAATGAATAGTAGGAAGTCACTAATCTAATTGCAAAATTAACAAAGTACCGACAAGAAGAAAGGTTCGGTTCACAAAACTTCTTTATTGATAGGCTTGGAAGAGGGTTGGTTGCGCCAAAATTGACGAGTCCACAACCGGTACAATGATCACTTTGCTCAAAGATAGAGTAACTAGCCTAACAAATGAGAGAAGAAAGTATGCTAGCTGCTGCTAAAATCCGACCAATAACTCATGGCGACCATCTGATATATAGCTTGTGAGGCACACTTAACCCAAGAGGACACATGGGAGGCCAAAAATGGGAATGTATGTGCATGGGGGAGTGTGGATGACATGTGCACAAGTAAGAAAAGCCAAGTGGGAGAGGTTAAAGGATGCATGCACATGAGATTAAGTAATGAGGATCCCACGTGTGAGAAGAAGAGAGGATATGCGTGGAAGTAATAAGGCTTAGAGATTTTTCGCACTTAGTTATGAATGAGTGCACATGGGAACAAGGAAATAGGAGAAGAGTGTGAGGCTAATGGATGAGGAAAATAGGACGAGCCAAATAAGGAAAGCGCATGCCATGATAAAGAGTGGGTTAAAACAAGTGAATAGGAGGATATGAATGTGCATGGTGAGTGAGTTAGCGCATGCATGGACGAGAAGGTAAAGTGGTGTTAGATGACGTGTAAGGGAGAGTGTGAGTGTAGGATGCGTGAGGTAAATGGGAGGATGACGTAGGTGAGAGTACGAGAGATGTGAGGGACCTAAATGTAATGTCCCCCACCTCTTGATGAAGAGGTATGGGACGACTTAGTGGTTTAGACATCCCCACTAGACCATAGTCTCACACAGCATGGGGAAAAGTCAACCAAACTAATGTTATAATTTGAAGTTGACTTAGGAAAAAGGGAAAAAGGGCAAAAAGTAACTCAATGAAGAATTAGAACGCTGGAGGTTGAGTTAGGAGTTGAACCTAGCGTTAAACTAACTCAATAGGAAAATAGAATGGAGGTATAAAAGAAAGGCTAGGGCGCTTGAGGTTGAGTTAGAGTTGAACCTAGCTGCTAAACTAACTCAATAGGAAAATAGAATGGAGGTATAAAGAAAGCAATAGGGTGCACCTTTCATTTTATCTTGGATATTTGGTATTTTGTTTGTTGAGCTCTTGAGCACACAGCTTTGAGGGTTTGAGATTACAAACCCTAGAGAACAACCTGCTGGTGAAAGATTCCACTCACCTTGTTCCAAGCTTGGTCTCGGGGATGAAATACTCCACCCACACCATTCTACACTCATCATCTATTCAGGAGAGCAATAGGGCCGTACCAGTTAGGGTTTTCCAGCAGGGGCGCACCATTGCTTGAGGAACAGTTCGATCCAACTATTTGACAGAGCTTTTGGAGATTCTAGCATTTGGGTTTTGCTTGCAGGACCTTGCTCATCAGTTTGGAGGTTTTCTTGAGGAGTTACTACGGCCAGGTTATTATCTACAGGTTGGGACGACTTTGAAGGAAGGAGGTCATCTTGGTGATTCAAAGATTCTTAGATCTAGGAGGCTCTACCTCAGATCTGATCTTGAAACTTCTTTTAGGGGCTTGTGGCTACCCGATCTATCATCCTAGAGAGTTTAAGGTGATTTGAAGACCTCACTCATCTAGGCTGAATTGTTGGCACTTTAGGGTTTCAGGAGGGCCGTACCAGATTAGGGTTTTCAATAGTTGGAGGGGGAAGACTTAGTATTTGGACTTCATACTTCAGGAAGGGGCTTCCCTTGACCTAATCTGTCTCTTGGTGGAGTTTGGTAGCATTTGGAAGTCTTCTTCAGGAGGGATGAACCCTTGGTCTTCACATTCTTTCAACAGGGCGTGCCAACAACTAGAGGGTTGGGCAAAACCCTAGCTTTTTGTATTGGATCATTCATCTTGCATTCAGCCTTTGGGAGGCTTATCTTGTATTTCCGGGAGTATTTTGTAGCAGCTCATATCTTTATCTTGGAGCCATCTGATGTTATTCTAGATCTGCTTCTATATTGCATCAAGTTCTTACTTCTCATAATAAAAGGTCAGATTTGTGCTTTGTGGTTCCATATCTTGTGTATTGATGAGATCTTACATTGTATTGAATATATCTTGATAAAACTGTATTGAATAACTGAATGAAACCCTAAGGCCGAAATATCAGTGGCCAACCTGCAAACACAAACAGTAAAACAGTTGATTTAGTGGTTAGCTAGAGTGTCCCCAAGCGAAAAAAATTGGCTTGGGAACATTACACTACACATGGCTTAATAAAGAATACGACATGCCTTTTATTCATAAAGGAGTTCAGATGGGTTATATTAAAAGGAGGAGGTACGGATCAGTGTTTTAAAAACCAACGAACTGCAACCAGAACTGGCTGGTTTTACCGGTTTGATGGCTAACCAGTTCAAACCGGTCAATAAACCGAACAACTCGACCGGTTTATGACGTAACTAACTGGTTTGGTACCGAATCGACCAGTTCGATCCTGACCAACTGTAGCAGGCCCGCGGACTTGAAAAACTTATTTTTTTCTGCTAAACCTAAAACCTAAGATCCCCTAAACCCTAATTCTATTCTATATAACACTCTCACTCCCATCTAAGTGCCTCACACCTCTCTCATTCAACATTTGGGAGCATTTGGGTTTTGGAGCAGGATTGATTTTTGAAGAGCAACATTGAGGAGTAGCGTTGAGGAGCTTCTTGGGCAAGTGTTTTGGGCAGTTTGTGCTGGATTTTCCATCTCAACTAGAAGGCTATAGTTATCTTCAAGCTTGGAGGAGTTGGATGAGGTATGTTGAAAATTTTCCACTCTTTTTTCCATCTTGATTGTTGAATGTTTGAAAGTTTGAAACTTAGTAAGAGTTTAAGACAAGGTTCCTTCTTTGCATTTTCAGATTGCTTGCATTGTGCAAACTGCACCTTTGCTTTAGCCTTTGAGTTTGCATTTACAAATTTACAATGGCCCCAAAAGCTAAAGATGCCGCATGGGTTCATGCTGAGGTGATTGAAGGTCTAATGTATTGCAAGTATTGTAAAAAATGCATCAAGAGGAGGGGCCGGGGGGGGGCGGGGGCATACATAGGCTGAAAGAACACTTAGCTGGTGTTAGAGGTCAAGTTAAATCATGTGAGGCACCATTAGATGTTATTGGGCCTATTAGAGAAGAGATGCAAAAAGTACTTAATGACTACCGACAAGAAAAGGCTAGGGAAAAGGCTATACAGGATGAAATAGGGAGGAAGAGGACTATAGCACAAATGAGGCCAACCAACCCCACTTTTGATTATGAGGGCTCTCCATCTATTCATTCTACCAGTGTTAGAGACCCCTTTCATTATGTTCCTCCTCCCCTTGAAAGTGAAAATACTATGCATCAACCTAAAAGTAAAAAGAGGAATGCCATCCAAAGGTATTTCACACCCCCCCCACTTCTGGCTCTAACAATGCCAATGTTTCTCAAGTTCAACCCACCTTAGATGACCATTGGAAGAAACAATATAGAGAGATTGCTTATGCGTACATAGCTAGATGGTGGTATCATGCTGATATCCCCTTCAATGCTGCCCGCTCACCATATTACCAACCTATGTGGGATGCCATTATTGCTTGTGGTAGGGGCTTCAAAGGCCCTAGTATGCATGATTTGAGGGGATCTCTTTTGCACATAGAAGTCACATCCATTGAAGAATACTTCACAAATTTCAAAGTTTCATGGGCCAAAACAGGATGTACCATCATGTCAGATGGATGGAGTGATGGAAGGAACCGTACTATCATAAATTTCCTTGTCTCTTACCCACAAGGAACCATGTTTTTGAGATCAGTTGATGCATCTGATAGGGTCAAAGATGCAAAATTGCTATTTGAGCTCTTAGATGAAGGTTGTTATGGAGGTGGGGGTGGCCAATGTTGTTCAAGTCATCACAAATAATGCATCTAACTATGTTCTTGCTGGGAAGATGTTAGAGGAGAAACACAAAATCATATTTTGGATCCCATGTGCTGCACATTGCATAGACATCATGCTTGAGGGCATTGGCAAAACAAGAATGGATAAAAAACACTATAGAGCATGCCAAAAGAATCACAAAGTATATCTACAACCACTCATGGGGTTTGAACCAGATGATGAAAAACACAGAGAACAAGGAACTTCTTAGGCCTGCCATCACTAGATTTGCAACTCACTTCTTGACATTGCATGCTGGCTCTTAACCCTCAATACTTTCAAGGGTGAAAATCTAGGGGTTAAAAGGTTGTGAGCACAATTGGTCTGTCTTTGAGAGGATTCACACGAAGAAGATAAATTGTTTAGAACATAAATGGTTAAATGATCTAGTCTTCGTGCAGTATAACCTCCGGCTAAGGCGCAACCAATTGTTGAACAAAAGACCTGATTCAGATCCCATTGTGTTGGATGATGTTGATACAACTTCAGATTAGGTAGTGGAGACTCACCCACCAAAGTTTGATGTTGACTATGATTTGGAGGTGGATGAGGCAGGGCCGGTTAAGAATGCAAATCCACTATTAGGGCCCTGCGGTCCGATTCCAGAGTCAGACATGGCAGGTCCTAGTGGAACTGTAGGCAGGCGTAGCCTTCTAACTCGTGTGCCTTGTCGTACTCGTACTACTATAGCTAGTGCAAATTCAGAGCCTATAGCCACAGATGTCCCTGATGATGATGAGTCTGAGGCCGAGTCGAGTCCAAGTTAGAGACAAATGATGATGCCGAGGGCGAGGATGCTCATGCCATTTCTACTTCTAACAGTAGTGATGATTGATCGTTGATCATGTTGATCAATGAGATAGTGACTTGTAGTCTTGACTCTAGCTAGTATGTTATTTGCTATTGTAGTCTGTAGAGGGCCGAGGCCATTTAGAGCCTCCTTGATTATGTATTTATGTTCCGATCTCTTGATATGTATTGCACCTGGTTCCATTTTGATCTATTCATGATCATACTTTGGATATGTTGTCTCTAATTGTCTCTAATGCTTTGGAAACATGATTTAAAATCTATATATTTTTTTCATTAAAATTTAAATATTTTATGTCTTCTTTAAAAAACCGGTTCGACCGGTTCATTACCGGTACCTGTTTGACCCTCGACCGGTTCCGGTTTTTAAAATTATGGTACAGCTGTTTTAAAAAGGGGGGGGACAAACTTTTAATAAATCAATATTTAAAAGGGTGGACATACTTTTATAAATTAATATTAAAAGGGGGGACACAAAAAGGTAAGCATGCATACATGGGGGACAAAAGGGGAGTAGTACGTATGAATAGGAATTAGGGGGTTAGGATAAGACAAAGAATACTTTAATTAATTAGTTAATTAAAAGGGGGACACTTTCTTTTTAATTAATTAATTAATATGAAAAGCTGAACACTTTAACTTAATAAAGTGATATGGATAAGTGGGTTTAGAATTTTGATAGAGTTAAAGGGAAGTGGGTTTAGGATTAGGATAGGATAAAGTTAGAGGGAAGTGGGTTAAGAGGCATGGGAAAAATGGTTTTAGGGACTTTTAATGCACGAAAAGTGTTTTTATGGCGAGTGAGGAAAACTTAGTGAGACAAGTTAGCCTTGACTGACTAAACTTTCTCCATGGATGTGCCACCTCTTTAGCTTAATTGATTCTCATTTAATGCTTAATCCTTGGAAAGTGCGCCCTTGGTTTGATGCTGCCATGTAGATGCCACATCACATTGAAACTTTGCCACATGTCGAAATAAGAGCTTGCTACTTGTCACTGCTGGAGATGACAATCACTACTAAAAATAGAAACTTCAAAAAATAGTCGTCTGGTCCCAAAAATTTAAAACATGCCGAAACTCACCCAAACTCTCCAAAAATGCTTGGGATGACTAGGAGATCATTGTCATGTGTTCAATGTCTAAAAATAGACACTCCTGTAAATAGAAAGGCCCCACATGTCAATGATACTCATTAGATTCGATTTTCCGCAAGGAATCCGAATCCACAATCATAATCGACATGCGAGCCCTCGTGCTCAACCTGCTAAAAATAGAAATCTTTGACAAATCATCGCGAAAGAGGTCTAAAAGACTCATAATGTCTCAAGGATCCATAATGTGCGCTCAGAATTTGAATCTGGGGCCTAGAGCTCAAACTGCTAAAAATAGAAAGTTTTTGCATGTCAACTAGAAAAGTGCTATCGGGCCTAGAATCATGCAAGGAACATCCCTATATGCTAAGAACTACTCCAAATTGTCAAGAGACCCACTCAAACCATGCCTCCTAAAAAGTAGCAACCCCTGTTCTATGTAGACATCTCTCTCAAATGCATGGGAAACCAAGCTAACTCTAACTTTGAACCAAACAACCATGTACCGATCATATACCTGTGGCTACGTATCTCTCAAATAATTTTAACTTGTGGCTAGTAATACTAGTTGTTTGATTTTTTGATATTTTATAGTTTTGCTGTATTTGGGAGAGGAGAGGTTCCCTATGCCTACTGCTACTGCATCCCCTGTGCCGTCCTTTTGAAATTGGGAAGTCTACACCCATGCCCGAAACTTTTCCACCCCATTCCCTTGTCACTGAACCTTGTAAAAACATGGCATCTTGGAAGTCAAATTATGGGTAGCTATAAGATGAATAGTGGCTTATGCAACAACGAAATTGTAGATATTTGAACTTTGAAGTATGAGGTTTGCCTTTGCAAACAAGGTATAAAAAATGCTGCGGTGGCTCAAAATAATGAGAAGCGAAATTGACATTTTTTATCAGAGATCAGAATTATTTTGGATGGATGGAACTGCAGATATCAGATGTTAACATTGCACAATCCTGTTGCAATTGGGGTATTTAAGGGTGCTGAATCAATTTCTGCATTAAAAACAACAATTTCATCCATACAAAATTGTAATTTTGACAAAGATTGCTTGGCTAAATTCTGGTGATGACAAACCAGAAAAGGTAAAAAACGTAGAATGTTTCAGTGGTAGAGTTTCAGTATGTTGTGGCATCTGCATGACATCATTAGACCAAGGGCTCATTTTCCAAGGATTAAGCATTAAATGAGAATCAATTAAGCTAAAGAGGTGGCACATAGAATGAGGTGGCACTTCCATGGAGAAAGTTTAGCCAGTCAAGGCTAACTTGTCTCACTAAGTTTTCCTCACCCACCATAAAAACACTTTTCGTGCATTAAAAGTCCCTAAAACCATTTTTCCCATGCCTCCTAACCGACTTCCCTCTAACTCTATCCTAATTCTAAACCCACTTATCTGTAACACTTTATTAAGTTAAAGTGTTCACCTTTTAATATTAATTAATTAATTAAAAAGAAAAAGTCTCCCCCTTATAATTAATTAATTAAAGTATTCTTTGTCTTATCCTAACCCCTTAATTCCTATTCATACGTACTACTCCCCTTTGTCCCCCATGTATACATGCTTACCTTTTTGTGTCCCCCCTCTTAATATTAATTTATTAAAAGTATGTCCTCCCTTTTAAATATTAATTTATTAAAAGTTTGTGCCCCCCCCTTTTAAAACATCCGTACCTCCTCCTTTTAATACAACCCATTCGAACTCCTTTATGAATAAAAGGCATGTCATATTCTTTATTAAGCCATGCGTAGCTCCCTCACGTCTCCCGTACTCTCACCTACGTCATCCTCCCATCCACCTCACGCATCCTCCACTCGTGCTCTCCCTTACATGTTAGCTAACTCCACTTCACCTTCTCGTCCATGCATGCACTAACTCACTCACCATGCACATTCATATCCTCCTATTCGCTTGGTTTAACCCACTCTTCATCATGACATGCACTTTCCTTATTTGGCTCGTCCTATTTTCCTCATCCATTAGCCTTACACTCTCCTCCTATTTCCTTGTTCCCATGCACTCTCACTCATAACTAAGTGCACAAACCCTCTAAGCGTTATTACTTCTGTTAAATTTAGAGCTATTATTAGGTTCTTTTCAATTTTCTAGAGTATTTCCAAAACAACAACATAAGTCGGATCACTGAAAGAAACACAATCACAAGGTACACAACATTTTATCCCAGGAAACCCTCATGGGGGAGAAAACCCAACAAAAACTTCCTCAATAATAGATTGCCAATACAATGCCAAGACTTAAGACCAAACTACCAAGAATAGACTAGCACTGAGCATGCGCCTCTCTCTCCTTCTTCTTGCAATTGCAACTACTTTCAAAAGATGCGCACTAGAAGTGTGAGTGAGTAAGTGAACAAACGAGGCACCATCCTCACTTATAAATACTAGTGAGGAGGGGCTAGGGTTATGTCTCTTCACTTGGCCGAACCAACCTCTTCCAAGAGTGGTTAAAACCACTATATAAACCCTAGGGGCCGACTTCACAAATACCACCATATAAATATGGTTTGACCAATCCACAAAAGGGGATTTGGTCTTATATAAGACCCGACATGATCAATCCAGAAAAGGGGATTTGATCTATAAGATAATAACTCGATTATAATTAGATTATTCTTCGAAGTTATAATATTTCAACACTCCCCCTTAACGAGAAGGGTATTCTACCCACATAACCCAGTACAACATCATCAAAAGAGAGAGAGGGCAACAACATCATCAACATCTGGAACACTGATTGACATATCTACATATCGGAAGTTTTTCTCATCATCAGTAATATCATCGTTCACAGCATGGGGTTGGAGTAGCATCATCATCATCATCTACATCAACATCAATTAGTATAACACTAAAGCAACAATATCACCAACCCGAGGCTGGTACACCATCATCAATAAGATGAGGCTAATACAACAACATCATTAACAACACGAGGCTGATACAACATCATCAACAACATGAGGCTGATACAACATCATCAACAACAACACGAGGCTGAAACAACATCATCAGCACGAGAGATAACAACATCATCATCATATGGAAACAAAATGAGGCAGGTGCAACAACAACATTTTGTGGTACTTTGACAAACCGTCCTTACCGGACCTTCGGAATTTGCCCAGGAGTCATAAGATTCCCTAGGATATAAAATCCTAACGGAGCTACCACGTGGTACTCTGACAGACTGCCCTTACCGGACCTTTGGGATCTACCCAAGGATCAAGAGATTCCCTAGGATATAAAATCCTAACGGAGCTACCACTACTGACCACAGCTGGCATATACATGCACAGGTACTTTGACAGACTGTCCTTACTAGACCTTCGTGATCTGTCCAGGGATGATCAATCCCCTAGGATATAAAATCCTAACGGAGCTACCTGCTGTTGTTCAGGATACCATAGTATCATCAACATCACTCCCCCTTTCGAGGGAGGTCCTTTCAGACTATACCAAGCTTGTCTCGGAAGTATTCAAACTTCACACGAGACAGAGGCTTGGTCAACACATCTGTAACCTGCTCATCTGTGCCAACATATTGGAGCTTTACAGCTCCCCTCTGCACCATATCACGAATGTAGTGATACTGGATCTCTATGTGATTCAACTTATCATGGAACACTGGGTTCTTCGTCGTCTTTATGCAACTCTGGTTAACACCTAGAATCACAGTGGCTTCCATCTCCAAATCGAATAAACTTGTCAACAACTTCCGAAGCCAGTTGTGAAGCCATATGGCTTCACAATTGGCAGAACATGCAACAATGTATTTCGCTTCTGTCGTGCTGAGAGCAATACTGGATTGCTTCTTGCTCTGCCATGAAGTCATGGTTGACCCCATATTGAAACAACATCCTGAAGTGCTCTTTCTATCAGAAGCACTTCCAGCCCAATCTGAATCAATATAACCATACAGTCTGAAGTCATGATCTCCAGTATAACAGAGACCATAATCCAACGTACCCTTAAGGTATCTCATCACATGCTTTGCAGCTACAAGGTGAACATGTTCGGGCTCTACCGGATACTGATTCAAGGTGTTCATAGCAAAACATATATCTGGCCTGGTATTTGTCGGATACATCAACGATCCAATGATGTGTCTGTACAGCGTAGCATCAACCAATTCCGACGAAGTATCAACTAGGAGCTTCAACTTTGTTTCCATGGGTGTGTTCATGGCTTTACATTCCAACATATCAAACCTCTTCAGTATTTCAACTGCATACTTCCCTTGGTTAAGGAAGATCTTCTCTGGGCTCTGCCAAATCTCAAGACCTAAGAAATAATGCATTAGGCCTAGGTCTTTCATCTCAAATTCTCCAACGAGCTTCTTCTTACAATCAGTGATGAGCTTTTCTTCTCCAGTTAAGAATAAGTCATCCACATACAGTAGCAATATAACTGACTCATCATTCATAACCTTGAAGTAAAGGTAAGAGTCAACTTTACTCTTGGTAAAGCCCAGGCTCGTCCGGAAACTGTCAATTCTTCCATACCAAGCTCTAGGAGCTTGCTTCAACCCGTATAGAACCTTCTTCAACCTTCAAACATGAGTCTTTTTATCTTCAACTTCAAACCCTTGAGGTTGTTCTATATACACTTCATCTTCAATGACATTATTTAAGAAGGTTGTTTTCACATCCATCTGGTGTAACTTCCACTTCATTTTGGCTGCAAGAGCTATGATGGTTTTGATAGAAGTGTATCTGGCTACAGGAGCAAACGTCTCTTCATAATCAATGCCTTCCTTTTGAGAAAAGCCATGAGCTACAAATCTTGCTTTATGTTTTTCAATACTTCCGTCTACAACATGTTTTATCTTGTATATCCATTTGGAAGATACCACATCTTTGTTCGTTGGTTTGGGAACTATTTCCCATACATCATTCTTTATAATGGACTGGTATTCTTCCGTCATGGCATCCACCCATTCTTTCTTGTGAATGGATTCTTCAAGGCAAGTAGGTTCCTTTTCTATGAGATCACACATCAAGGCCATATAACTAGAGAATGGCTTAGGTTTCTTGCTTTGTCTCATGGTTCCTTCTGGGGCACCATACTTCTCTCCATCTTGAATAAATTCCCTTGCCCAAGCTGGCTTTCTCTTGTGAGAGATCGTCATCTGGGGAGGTTCTTGAGATTCTATCATATCATGATCTTTTCTAATCTCATCATCAGGGGTAACTGTAACTTCCTTCACCGGTTCTGCAACTCTAGGAGCTACAGTTTCTTCTTCATATACTTCTTCAAGCTGGCATTTCCTTGATCTTTTGAGTGCTGCGTCTTCATCAAAGGTTACATCTCTGTTGATCTCAATATGATGGTAACTTGGTATGTAAATTCTGAAGGCCTTAGAGACCTCACAGTATCCAACAAATATTCCTTTCTTTACTGAAGGATCCAACTTAGTTATTTTCTCTTTTGGAATGTGTACAAACACTGATCAACCAAGTATTTTTAGATGGCTTACTTCTGGCTTCTTCCCGGTGAACATTTCTTCGGGGTTTTTGAATCCAAGTGCACTATGGGATAATCTGTTTTGGACATAAACTGCTGTTCTTGCTGCTTCATCCCATAAGTGCATTGGAAGATCTTGATCATGGATCATAGTCTTCACTGCTTCCATTATTGTTCTATTCTTTCTTTTTGCTACACCATTTTGTTGAGGATTATAGGGAGTGGTGAGCTCCCTCTTAATCCCGACATCTTTGAAAAAGCTTCCAAATTCATTTGAGGTGTATTCTCCGCCATTGTCTGACCTGATTATCTTGATTTTTCTTTCGGAGAGATTTTCTACCAAGGCTTTGAATTCCTTGAACTTTTTGAGTACTTCATCTTTTGATTTTAAGAAATAAACCCAAGTCTTGCGAGAATAATCATCAATAAATGACACATAGTATACATACCCACTTAGAGAGGTTGATGGTATTGGACCACATACATCTGAGTGGATGAACTCCAAGGTTCCTTCTGCTTTACTGTTGCTCTTTGGGAAAGGATTCTTTATGTTCTTTCCTTGTGCACATCCCTTGCATACACCTTCATGATCAACCTTGACTTCTGGTAAACCTGTAACTGCCTTGCTTACATATGGTAAGGCTTTGTAGTTGATGTGAGCTAGTCTTCTATGCCAAAGTTCACAAGGACTCTCAATGGAGTGAGTCAAGGCTGCATCTGAGTGGCCTTTTAACTTATACAAGCCACCTTCTTCTGTTCCAATAACAATTGCATCTTCTATGGAATTTCCTTCAGACCATATAAGAACTTCACCATCTATGAACGCAACCCTGAAACCTTTCTTATCTAGAGCTACGATAGAAAGTAAGTTCTTTGTCAAACCTGGTACATAAAGTACATCCTTCATTCTCATCGGAGTCCCTGAATCAAGTTTGTAGGTGGAATCTCCCATTCCTTTGATAGGATACTGATAATCTTCTCCGAGTGAAATTTTCTGGGGAAAGTCCTTTTTTGTAAGGCTAGAGAGAATGTCTCTTTGACCTGTCATGTGCTTAGAGGCACCGCTGTCTATGAGCCAAGTGTCCTCTCCAGGTGTTATAGATACTGAGAGGGCAAAAAATAAAACATAATCTTCAATCTCTTCTTTAGTCAACTTCGTGGGTGACTCATCATCTTCAACTGCATGGGCATGATGTCTTTTGTTATTTCTCTTGTATTCTTCCCTTCTGGCAGGACAATTCTTAGCAACGTGTCCCATTTTATCAGAATGATAACATTAATAAGATGAGAAATCTTTTTCTTTTCTTTGACCCTTATGATATTTCTGGAATCTCCTTGGAGGGTGAGATTCTTTATGGAAGTGTGTGAATCTCTTTGGGGAGTGAGATTCTTTGTGAAGGTGGGTCTCCTTTTGGAAATGAGACCTTTTCTTTCCTCCTTTAGCATGAGCAGCTAGGGCTTGATCTTTATCCCTTAATAATACGACTTCTCGGTTGGCTACTCTTGCTTCTTCTTGAACACATTCCTCCCATAGATTATCAATTTGGAGTTTTTCTTTTCTCGCCCAAATGGTTTGGATGAAGGCATCCCAGGGTCTTGTGAGACCATTAAGAGTTTTCATGATGAGTTCATCTTCATCCAAGTTGTCTCCAGTTGCTTCTAGTTGTTCTTTGAAATGAGTAACCCTAGAGAAATAGTCTTGAACTGTTTCTCCTTTCTACATCTTTGTATTCTTGAGTTGGGTTCTCAAGTTCATCTTCCGGTTGATGTTCTTTCCTTCATACATTCTGGTTAGGGCATCAAACATCTCTTTTGGAGTATTCTTAGAAGATACTTGAGGGATCAAGTGATCTTCAATGGAGTCTGCAATGATCCTTTTGGCCCTAACCATATACTTTTTGTACTTCGCTTTGGCCTGCATCTTCTTCGGGTTCTGGTACATTTTCTTTTATGAATTTTGCAAGGTCATTCTCCTCAAGAATGAGTCTAATTCTGTACTTCTAGGAACGAAAATTTTCCACACCTTCTAACTTGTCAACAAACTTGGTGCTTGTAGACATCTTGCCCTGGAGCTGGGAAAATGACCAAAAAATGAATCTGAACTTACCAGGAGATGCGTTGGGCTGAGGCAAGTAGGTTGGAGCTATTTGTTTTAAAACATTCCAAGTTTTACCCCTTGAAACTTGACCTACGCAAATTCGGACTGGTACTTCTGGTACTGGTTCTGGTTTCTTGGTTTTTTGGTACCAGTCAAAACTAGGGTTTGACTTTCCGGAGGCTCTGACCACTGAAAATGTGTGCTCAAGCTGTCAAATGATGCGCTAGGGTAGGGCACACTTTTCTAGATGGTTTTAAGTCAACAATTCCTCTTCAATAAAAAGCCCTAATTTCCTTGTATGACAACAATGACGTTTTTGGATACCCAGTGAAAGTGCTCTATTCAATCAAGCTCTGAACCCATGTTAAATTTAGAGTTGTTATTAGGTTCTTTCCAATTTTCTAGAGCATTTCCAAAACAACAATATAAGTAGGATCATTGAAAGAAACACAATCACAAGGTACGCAATATTTTATCTTGGCAAACCCTCATGGGGGAGAAAACCCAACAAAAACTTCCTCAATAATAGATAGCCAATACAATGCCAAGACTTAAGACCAAATCACCAAGAATTGACTAGCACTGAGCATGCACCTCTCTCTCCTTCTTCTTGCAACTGCAACAACCTTCAAAAGATGCGCACTAGAAGTGTGAGTGAGTAAGTGAACAAATGAGGCGCCATCCTCACTTATAAATACTAGTGAGGAGGGGCTAGGGTTATGTCTCTTCACTTAGCTGGGCCGACTTCTTCCAAGAGTGTTTAAAACCACTATATAAACCCTAGGGGCCGATTTCACAAATACCACCATATAAATATGGTTTGACTAATCCACAAAAGGGGATTTGGTCTTATACAAGACTCGACATGATCAATCCACAAAAGGGGATTTGATCTATAAGATAATAACTCAGTTATAATTAGAATATTCTTTGAAGTTACAATATTTCAACAACTACCACAAAGTCTCATGCGCATGCATCCTTTTACCTCTCCCACTTGGCTTTTCTTACTTGCGTGTATGTCATCCACACTCCCCCATGCCCATACCTTCCCTTTTTTGGCCTCCCATGCGTTCTCTTGGTTTCCTTGGGTTAAGTGTGCCTCACAAGCTATATATTGGATGGTCGCATGAGTTATTGGTCGGATTTCAGCAGCAGCTAGCATACTTTCTTTCCTCATTCTTCTCTCTCATTCTTAGTCTAGTTACTCTTCTTTGAGCAACGTGATCATTGTACCAGTTGTGGACTTGTCGATTCTGGCGTAACCAACCCTCTTGCAAGCCTATCAATAAATAAGTTTTTTTGTTTGTGTTCTAACCTTTCTTCTTGATGGTACTTCCTTGAATTTTGCAATTAGATTAGTCTCTTTCTTACTATTCATTGTCATTTTTATTGATCTTTTGAGTGGTTTTCTTTTCTACTTCTCTTCCATATTTCTTGTGCTAACCCTGCAGGATCCCTCCAAGCAAATAAACTGTTTCCACCCCTTGTTTTGGACAGTTTAACATGCTGTCCAAAACATAACAGCCGCTATTTTTTGTCATTAAACGCAGAAAATCAGACTTAGGACAGCAGCAAAATCACTGTAGGGACTCCCCCCTGAAGCTGGCAAGCACTAGCCCAAACGGAGAGGGGACTAGCCCATGACAATTTTGGGCTTTACTCCTTTAATTAGTCTAGTTTTCATCGCTGTTTTATCAGGTTTATCAGCTCAATTGGAGGGTGGAAATTTGTGCTAACAGGTGGCATCAGTATCAATGATGCTGAAGAATTATTGCAGCGTAAAGAGGCCAAAGACTGAGCACGATCTAATTTAGCCTGGCTAGTGCTGGCTTCTTGTCTTTTTTTGATATCATGCATCTAAGACTATATACTACAAATTATGATTTACTTTCACATGATGATGAATTGGTGTATTGTTGTTTTATCATTGTTTAATTATATGTTTTAAGGTGTTTATTTGTGGCTACTGGCTAGTAGTCTTTATAATGAAATCATTTTAACTTGTGGCTAGTAATACTAGTTGTTTGATTTTTTGATATTTTATAGTTTTGCTGTATCTGGGAGAGGAGAGGTTCCCTATTCTTACTGCTACTGCATCCCCTGTGCCATCCTTTTGAAATTGGGGAGTCTCCACCCATTCCTGAAACTTTTCCGCCCCATTCTCTTGTCCCTGAACCTTGTAAAAACATGGCATCTTGGAAGTCAAATTATGGGTAGCTATAAAATGAACAGTGGCTTATGCAGCAATGAAATTGTAGATATTTGAACTTTGAAGTATGAGGTTTGCCTTTGCAAACAAGGTATAAAAATGCTGCGGTGGCTCAAAATAATGAGAAGGGAAATCTGCATTTTTTATCAGAGATCCGGCAAAGAATTATTTTGGATTGATGGAACTGCAGATCAGATGTTGAAACTTAACATTGCACAATCCTGTTGCAATAGGGGTATTTGAAGGTGCTGAATCAATTTCTGCATTAAAAACAACAATTTCATCAATCCAAAATTATAATTTTGACAAAGATTGCCTTGCTGAATTCCGGTGATGACAAATCGGAAAAGGTAAAAAATGTTGAATGTTTAGCTGCCATCATAAAAATTTGATACACTGTTTTACAGGAAAGCATCCCTCTGGAAAAAGAATCAAGTTTTCCCTTATTAAGGGATCCTGTATCCCATCTCTCATAGGCCTTTTTATAACAGCCCAGATTTAGCTCATAACAGGCTGGTAAAGCAGTGATCTGAAATTTTAATGCCAGGTGCCTTTTGTCAACATATCACTGCATATAACGATGCAATGTGGCAATATTTTAAAATTATTATTTTCTGGAGACGTATATACGAGATTGACAACTTTACTACCTATTTATGGGTCGAATCTGCAAGTCTCAGGAGTCAGAAATACTCTTCCAATGTAAGTATTCATCAACAGAAGATGGAATAGCCGCCATGAAGAAAAGTGAAAACATGTGAGATGATATCAAATCTAGGCACATGTATCTTAAGGACAGATAGAGAGACATCCATTGTCTTATTTTGCTAAACCATGTTAAATAACGCTCAGATCAAAAGAAATTAATAGGAAACCATTAGTGATTGTAAGATTGCCTACAAGCATTACTCCTAAGGATTTTTCATGGCCTTCTGCAGTCATTTGGCATATCTGAATCGGTATCATAATTCTAATATAAGCTAGATAACTGAAGCTTTTTTCGTGCATCTATAGTTGTTGTGTTCCTAATACCCATTGTCAAACTCTGAATCAACCTATTTTACTAAATTCATTTTCTGCTATAGGCTTGAGCTTAGTGTTGGAGCTTAGATAGTAAAGCTGTGTGTTAAAATTCTAGTTATGTTTCTAAAATCTTGGACTTGGTCTTGTAGGGTTTGCATGGGAAGAAGGATGTATGTCAGATGAGGTCCTTAGGAGAGCTATTATTGCCACTGAGGAGGGGTTTCTTGCACATGTCACTAGATCATGGCAGACGACGCCACTGATTGCAGCAGTTGGTTCATGCTGCTTAGTTGGGGTTATATGGGGTGAAAAACTATATGTTGCCAATGTTGGGGACTCTCGGGCAGTAATGGGAAGCATAGCAAGGTCTAGTAATAAAATAACAGCAGAGCAGTTGACAAATGAGCATAATGCTAGTGTAGAGGAGGTCAGACAGGAGCTGAAAGACCTTCATCCCGATGATTCCCAGATTGTAGTTCTGAAACATGGGGTCTGGCGTGTCAAAGGCATTATTCAGGTGTTTCTCTATTTCTGTACTCTTTTTAATTAAAATGTTCTATGAATCTTACTATGTTTTGTGGATCACATTATATAACTAACTTGGTGCTTCTGACTGACATTTTTAGTTGAAAGCTTGAGTTATGTCTTGTTGCTGTTTATTCTGCTTACACCACCTTTATTGATTTTGTACCTTACTCTTCCTTTGTTTCTTGCTTCAGCATTATATTTAAGTTGAAAAATACTGCTTGTTTACCAATAAGAGAGACTATTCTTTTAGTAGATATCAAAAGTGAGCTCAGTTAGAGCTCTTAATATTTTAGCTATTTTGTCTATGGCATCAACTTTAAATCAAGGTCTAAGCAGAGGGATTCCACTGATTACATTATGAAACCAATCTGAGTAGATTTATTCAGTGTTTCTTGGTGTCCATTTCTTAAGTGTAACTTTCATGTAGTCTCCGAGCAATTATTTTATTTTGTACATTGATATGTGATTTCTTAGTTGGCTTTGAAATTATGTGTGATTCATGTATGCTGTCCAATGACTGACTGGTGGTTACGCAAGCTGCTCAGATTTTTTTGTCATTTCCCTAGTTTCATACCAAAAATTTGCTTTGGATAGGAGAAATTAAAAATCTATTGTTTGCAATACGATTTTGGTCCTTATGTACTCGGAGTGTATTATCATTTTTATGTAATTAACTGCAGATTTCTATACTGGACATTAGTGGAAGAATTTGCTTTCTGAAGATCTTTCGAACTTCTATTTCACATATATTTTAACAAATATAAATGCACCTATAACAACAACAACAACAACAACAACAGTAATAATAATATTAAATAACCAAAGGTCACATGTCTAAAAGGCATGCATGTTCAAGTACGTGATCATTCAATGTAAACTTATACACAACATAACTTGCTATTGTAATCATCACTCATTTTATATATTCAATACATTATATTTATCCTCTATGGATTTCTCATTGTTGTCCTATTTATTTTGGATATTCGTTGTATGAACCACTTGGGTTCATTACATTGGTATCACAGCCCTTTCTAGGGAACTCCAGCTTCTGTTTGGAGATAACCATTTCCTAGCAGATAGCGATTGATTCCAGCCTTCGACCATACACATGTATCAAAGCCTGTCTGATCCTGGCCTTTGGCCACACATTTTCAGAGTTTCTCTGATCTTAGCGTTTGCCCACAAGTTGGCCTTTGGCCTTTTCTTTTTGTGACGAAATTTTCCGCTGCTGCATAGGAGAAACAGAGAATATTTTTCTGTTGCCAAAACTCATAGCAGAGAATTATCACCGAGTTCACATCTCTGTTGAGTTTTCTGTTCATTGCTACAAAAGGGAGTACAAAAACAGACAGAAATTGTAGCTGCAAAGAAGACATAGCCTATTAGTTGTAAGACGTCACAAACCTCTCCAGGCGAATGTAGATTTCCATCTGGTGATTGAGGGTTTTTCTTAAGTCTTGCATGTGTGCATCAAGGAGAGGTCTGTGTGGAAGGAACAGTCCTGTATCTGGTTGCATGATTTGGAGAAGAAAAATTAAAGATCGTGTGTATTTCTGTCACCAAGAAATAAAAAATGCCAAGGTCAAATCAGTGAAGTCACTTGCAGTGGTTGGGATAACTGTCAGAGCCTTTAATTGCTTCAGAAGAGCCTTAAATTTGGCATGGATTTATGCTGTGTAACCAAATGCAACACAAATTTGCGTGTGCTAAAAGGGAAGGTAACATACAATATAAAAATAAAAGCAAGGGCTTGGTTTTATTAAAACAAAACACATATCAAACTAATAAAGAGTGGCAAGGTGTTGTCATAGAAAAACCAAGAGAAAAGTGATTCAATATAAAAAAGTATATAAAGTGAAGTCTTTACCATTAAAAAATGTAACATAAGACACGATAATTTTATTAATGTCCAACAAATGACCACAATGGGTCAATGGGACTGCTAAGTACAAAAGTATCCATACCTTGTGAGAGCACAAGGGCCACTCTTATAAATGTCAAAAGCAGATCTAATCTAAGATCTAAACTCTATAGACTAGGAAAAAAAGCACTACCGGGAAAGCTGGATAGATACAATCCCTGCTAAGGGTCTGTTAGCACACTTTTCCACCCTCCAATTGAGCTGATAAATCTGATATTTCAGTGATGAAAAAATGTTTAATTAAAGGAGTAAAGCCCCAAATTGTCATGGGCTAGACCCCTCTTCGTTTGGGCTGGTGTTTGCCAGCCTCAGGGGGGAGTCCCAAGGGTGATTTGCTACTGTCCTTAAGTCTGATTTTCTACAAAATAAGACAAAAAACAGTGGCTGTAATGTCTTGGATAGTGTGTTAAAACTGCCCAAGAC
>SNQJ01S0001299.1:278435-295107 GCA_010110895.2 Picea sitchensis | reverse complement strand
GGAGAGATCCTGCAGGGTTAGCACAAGAGAAGATAGAATAGAAATAACGGAAGAAACTATTCAAAAGATCAATTAAAACCACAATGAATAGTAATGAACTACTTAATCAATTTGCAAGAATAAACCAAAACACCAACAAGAAGAAAGGTTCGACACAAACACAAAACCTCTTTATTATTGACTTGTCAAAGGGTTGATTGTGCCACAATTAACAAGTCCACAACCAGTACAATGATCACTCTTGCTCAAGAGAAAGTAGCTAGCCTATAGAATGAGAGAGAAGAGAGAGAGAAAAGAAAGATGGAAAGAATATGTGCTGCTGCCACAAAACTCCGACCATAAAACCATGTAGCTCACTCCAATATATAGTGAATGAGGGCGCATAGGAGGCTAAGAAAAGAGGGTATGGCGCATGAGAGAAGGAGAGGGAGTAGGAGAAGCGCATTGGGAAGGGAGAGAGAGATAACTCATGTGAAGAATATGAGAGTTAACGTACGGGGGAATAAATTATGAACTAAACGCACGTTTAAATGCTAAATTTGGCAAAATATGCATGAGCTACCCAAGGAGGAAATTCACCCTATTTTTTAGGGATTTTCCTATTTTTAGGAAATTAGTGTTTAAAAGCAAATTAAGGGGAATTTGGGGAAATTGATTCATGGAAAGTGAAGATATGGTGAGTGAGGAAAAGTTAATGAGAAAATTAAGCCTTGATTGGGGAATTGCGCCCTATTTTTAGGAAATTAGCATTTAAAAGCAAATAAAAAGAAATTTGAGGAAATTAATGCATGGAAAGTGAAGATATGTCGAGTGAGGAAAAGTTAGCCCTGATTGGCTAAATTATCTTCATGGAAGTGCCACCTCATCATATGCGACATCTCTTCACTTTATCTAATTTTCTGTTGACTTTATTGCTTTTGCCTTGGAAAATTCACCCCTTTGCTTGATGCCATGTAGATGCCACATTACACTGAAACTCTGGCAAATGTCGGAATCTGAGCTTGCCACTTGTCACTTCTGGAGACCATCACCCTTGCTATTTATGGAAACTGTTAAAAATAGGGTCCGATCGACTCCTAAATTTTAGGAAACTGTAAAAAATGCTCGGGATGACTAGGAGAACACCGCCACATGTCAGCTGTCTAAAAATAGACACTACTAAAAATAGAATCTTCTCGTATGTCAATGATATCATACTCATTGGATTCGATATTTTGCAAGGATTTTGAATCTGTAATCAAAATTGACATGCGAGCCCCAATGCTCAACCTGTTCAAAATAGAAATCTATGAAAAATCAACCCAGAAGAAGTGAAAAAGACTCAGAATGTCTCAAAGATTCATACTACATGCTCAGAATCCGAATCTGGGGCATGGAGCTCAACCTGCTAAAAATAGAAAGTTCTTGCATGTCGCTCGGAAAAGTGTCATCGGACATAGGATCATGCAAAGACCAACTTTGTATGCTCAAAACTGCTCCAAACTGTCAACTGAAACTCTCAAACCATGTCTCCTAAAAAGTAGGGACACCTATTGTATGTAGATATCTCTCTCAAATGCAAAGGAAAACAAGCTAGCTCTAACTCTGAACAAAAACAACCATGTGCCGATCATATACCTGTCTCTGCTGGGAACCAACCTTTGATAACCACAAGCGCTAAACTCTGGGAGAATCTTAGAATGCCAGCCAAAATAGTGCACGCTGGCTTCTTAACCCTTAAGATTTTCAAGGGTGAAAATCTAGTGTTTAACAGGGTCCAATGTTAAACTTCTAAGAGGATGCCTTGGAGGAGGGTACTTGGGGGTCAATGCCCCCTAGACCTGTCACTCGAAGAAGAGGAAGGAACCTTGTTTTTGTGGGTCAACCACATCTGTATATGTAGCTCTCCTATCATTTGAGGCCAAAGAAAATAAACTCTTGATAGAAAACTGTCTAGAGAAGTTAGAAGAGGGACAACTCTTGTCTCGAGATCTGAATTGGCAGCTCCAAATGTGTCTCGCTAAAGTGGGGCAAAAGGCCCCCCAGGGTCTCCTAGATCTAGACCTTGTTGGAATGGTGGTGTTGCCTTCTTGGGCATTGGTTCCCTTGTCCATTGGGAGCACCTTGAAATAGTATGTGATTGTTCGAGTAGTGCCTGGCCAGGGGGAGGTCCGAGTGTAGAATATTGGAGAGCCAGAGCCTCCCTCATAAACAAGTCTAAGCACTGCTGATCTGGATACTATAAGAAGATGGAGAGGGAGTTTTAAGATTGCTTAAAGAGGAAATAAAACCATCCCTGTATCTCATAATAGTTAGGTCACTTAAATAAAGTACTTCTTCATCTCATAACACTTTATGACAAAACTGACAAATGTTGCCTTTTCGTGGGATTTGGTGTTTGGCCTCTATTTGAAGCTTATGAGGAATATAATTACTTAGCAGAGCAAACGAAAAACAAAGAAGTATCATATCATTTTTGTGGAATCTTTGTGCTTTGTGCAACCACTTAATATTAAAGGTATCATTAATAGAATCTGAATAGCAACCATTGTCATATCGACAGATATAACTATGAAGATATGTGAGTGATTAAAAAAGGAATTAGAGAAACTTCAATTTTTTTTTATTCTCAAGTAAATGAAAATCAATTTCTTGTAAATAAAGTCAATCATTTAACACAAGATGTGGTATATTATAAGAAGGAAAATGTAGCCCAAGAGGAAAAAATTAAGGATCTTGAAGGTATGGAACACAATTTCCAATGTGAAGTGCATACCCTACAATATAAATTGAACAAGCATGTTAACAAGACAAATGGTTTCATAAAACAACTACGAGAATGGAAGAAAACAAATTCTGACTTGCAAACCAAGAATAAAGTGTCGTTTCTACAAGATGTTGCAACCCAATGTGACCAAGAGTCACAAGAGAAGTTAGATGCCAAGAAGAAATTAGACAAGAATTGATCAAAGAAAGATGAAGACAATTCTCGCCCAAGGGGCTTTAATCAAAGATTGCTTGCACAAATCAAAGAGTTATAGGATGAGAAGCACAATAAAAAATTACGACGTGAGGATCAAGATCTCAAAAAGAAATTTGACAAGAACTTGTAAGGAAAAGATGAAGAAATTTCTTGCATAAGGAGTCATAATCAAACCTACTTGCGCAAATTAAGAATTAAAAACCAAGAAAGAGATGCAACAGAGGAAACAACTCATCGACAAGGAAATGATAACAGATCTGATTGAATTAGGGAAGTTTCCTTAGGTTAAAATTCCAACCGTGGATAAGGGAACTATCACAATTGTAGTCAAAGTTGAAAAATTGAGTGATGCTTTATCTATAGTCGACAAGGTATCAATCGATAAGGAGACACTTGTCGGACCAGTTATAGTTGAAGGTCCACTTCTTGCCACTTGAGATCATTGTATATCAAAGGGAAGTTCAAATATAAAACCTTATTGCCACACAAATTACAAAATTTGTTGCATTGAAATGAACAAAGTTCATTTCCTCGCTATAAGATGAACATCTTGGTTCATAAACTGGATATCCAAAATAAATAGGATAACATAAAGGAATCCGTACAGATTAAAATAATATATTGAATATGAAAATATGAGAGATGGTGATTTATAATGATGAGTGGCTTTGGTAGTTATAGGCTTCAAGGTGACCTTTCATGTAAGCTATGTCTTTGTGTGCTACACCTTTTAATAATTAATATCCCAAGTTCTATAGTTTAGGTGTGTGTGTGTGTGTGTATACCGATGAATAATATTTATTTTATATACATAACATTGCCTTTCCCTTTAGAAATGCTTTGTCCTCAAAGCATATTAACATAAACACTTAATCTCTTGTTCTGGCTTTGTTGTGCTACCAACAATTCCTCCCCATGATTTTCCTATTATTCCTTTGGACTTCATTCCTCTTCAAAGTTGAAGTTATCATGGGGCCCCTCCTTTTGTTCCTTTCATCTTTTCATGGTCTATTTTGACCAAGTCTGGGTCATTCATTCTTGCAAATTTGCATCAAGTCACCAGCTCCAAGCTTGCACTATCCCTGAACTAAATCTTGCTTCAATAGGCCTTGCTTTTAATTCTTCATTTGGCGTCGATACAATGTATGTTGCTGACTCCAATCTTTCCTGGCGTCGATACATCACTGCCTCCAATCTTTCTTGGCCTCGATACATCGCTGCCTCCAATATTTTCTAGCGGATACATCGCTGCCTCCAATATTTTCTAGCGCCGATACATCATTGACTCCAATCTTTCTGAGTGTCGATATAGTGTATGTTGTTGGCTCAAATATTTATTGGCTTCGATACATTGCTGCTTCCGATCTTTCCTGGCGCCGATACATTGCTGCCTCCAATATTTCCTGGTGATGATACATCACTGCTTCCAATCTTTCCGAGTGCCAATATAGTGTATGTCGCTGGCTCCAATCTTTTCGAGTGCTAATATAGTGTATGTCGCTGGCTCCAATCTTTCCTGGCGTTGATACATCACTACCTCCAATCTTTCCTAGTGCCAATACATTGCTACCTCTAGTCTTTTCGAGCGCTGATACATTCTACTTCGCCACCAAAAAGATTATTATTTCTCAACAAAACAAGGCTTCTAAGTGAGGGAAAGTTTTCCAACGTCGATTTGTTGGTGAGGGAAAGTTTTCTAGTGTTGATACATCGGTGAGGGAAAATTTTCCTCCACCGATACGTGGGTGAGGGAAAGTTTTCGAGCGTTGATACATCGATGAGGGAAAGTTTTCGAGCGTTGATACATCGATGAGGGAAATTTTTCCTCCGTCCATACATCGACCCCACAACGTTAAACCCACACGTGCAACGTGAGTTGTCAAAATTAAATTTCTATATGACTGGTTTTCTTTTCGTTTTGTGTGTCCAGCAGTCATTTAAACCTTTTAAAACCTTGTTTCTCCACCCCATTCAACACCGTTGCCACTCAAAAGACTCCATTCTCGCTAGAGATAGGTTGAAAGCACTTGCTACACCACGTTGTCGTCCACACACGCTCACTCCCTTCACGATCCACTTGCAAATTGATGGGTATCCTACTGTCCTTTCCTGCCGCCTTCCACTTCTCATAATAAAATATAAACAAATATACGATAAGGGGACTTCACCCATAGATAGACTAACCCTTCGTCCCCTAACACCTTTTCTTTTCTTCCTTCTGCACTGTACACAATCAGAACTTTCCCTGTATACAGGTGCACATGGTTTCGGTTTTACCCTAGAAAGAAACTATTCCCGCACTTAATCATTCAAAACATCAGTCGAGGGGGGTTAAGGTTTTACACTTTTCTCCCAAAACACGTCTCGCAACCACAGAGTTGGGCTTGAGGAGTTTCTTCCATGATCATATCCTCGTTTTCTTTGTTAGAGAGGGTACACACCATTCGAAACCTCAAAATAGCTAACTTGCTTAGGGTGCAATCAACACTCTGCTAGAGCATACGACCACAGTGCCACCAGATACCTCGTGGGCTTCGAACTCAGTTTTAGGTTCAAGGATAGTAACCAAAACCTCTGATTTAACTCGCTACCTAAGTCTTAAAACCCTCACTCAGATTTCAAGTTGCCATGGCTGCTTTACCCGAGATTTGTAGATAAGCATTTCTTCCCCCCCAAGGGTCATCTTATCCCACCTCTTAATTTGCAATTTTTTAAAATGCTAACCAGGCTAATTTTTGTTGTCTTTGACATGGGTGATTCATAGGAAGGATCATGGCCACTTACCGAAGGAGCGACATAGACCTTGTCATTGAGGTTTCATTAGAAAAAGAGGAAGAAGAGGCAGAAGTCAACAACCTTGGCCCCATCTATGATGACACCCTTTGTGTCATTGACAAAGATATTGCGTATCACCAGGGCGAGATATTTTAGATGTTCAACAACGAAACTTACTCGGATTTGCTAGAGGGGTACAGAGATCTGGGCATTTACCAAACCATTAGACACTCTAGACTTCATAGGATAGTTGCACATGTAGCAATTTTCCCATGTGCCAAAGCCATCTCATGGATCATAAGACGCTTCGATGTAGATAGCAATTTGGTGATAGATACACAAGGAAAAGTAGTTTCCTCCTTCAAACCTTTAGTGCTCAGAAAATGCTATAAACTGCCAATTGAAGAAATTGAGCTTACTGAGGACTGGATGAAGGAATTCCATTTAAAATCCCAGAAACACCATGAAAAACTGGTGGGTTCTAGGCAAGAGATTCAAGACTAGGTCGTTTGATGATCACCCCACAAAGATGCTCAAAATGCGCTACCAATATGTAGTAGCTATGCTTTGCAGGCTATATGGAGAGGCTGATGCCTAGAAGTTCAGATTTTCATGGGTGCCCTTGATCCATTGTATTACCACCACAAGATGCATTTTTAATTGGGTAGACATTCTCTCTTACACCTTGGAAGAGGCTATATCAGTTGCAAAGCACACAACTCCTGGGAGACATCCAAGCTTCCATATGTCATCTTATTTGCTGGATGTAATGTGCATGGTACACACATATCCAGAGATGGGTTATGGATGGCAGCCAAGAGACCCTCCTATTCAGGCTTATTGTCAAGACCTTTGGGAACAAAAATATTGCATACATTACCACAAAATATGTGAAAAAATTCTGATTCCCTTATACCAGTTATTGTTCCATGCTCTTGTGCCTTGCATGTCAGAAAAAACAATGGTTGCAGTGGGAAGGATAGGAGGTTGGTATGTGATGGAAAATGGGATGTACATTAGAATATACAGTGGAACCAAGGCCCCTCACCTGCTTCCTAGATTTATCCTTGACAAACTTGTTTTGTAGGAAGTAGCATATCGGACACTGATGCATGGAGTAGTTGCAACTCTTTCCAGAGATGAAAAGCTGACCTGGCCACCCATGCAGAAGTTGACACCCTTGCTAGATTCCATTTTGGGGAGGAAAGATTCCGAAGACATGATCCCCAGAAGATTGTCAACAAACATTGTCAAGTATGCAAATACAGATGGAGTTATGAATTTGAGACTCGAGAGGACAAAGAAATTCATAAGAGAGCCCTGAATTATGATGAAGTAATCTTCCGGATGGGAAGCGACTCTTAGCATAAAGGCAAAATGCATTAGCAAGAGATGAAGAGGAAATAAATAAGAAAGAAGAGGAAGAAACTAGAGCAAAAGTAGAGGATGAGGAAAAGAGAAAAAAGGAAGTTGAAATAGTAGCACCATCAGAGAAAAAGAGAAAAGAAGAGGAAGAAAGAGTAAAGGGAAGAATCTTGAGAGAGCAAGAAGAGAAGTTAAAGAATGAAGAGGAATAAAAGAAAAGAAAAGCAGAAGAAGTCAAGAAGGCACAAGAAGAGGTGCAAGACACTGACCCAATGGACACCGCCATTCCAGAAGCCTCTTCTAACATACCCATGACCAGAGGAGACTTCCCTCTAGGGAAATTGGGACTAGGAGGATTTACACCCTCCAAGGCTAGGAAAGTAGCAAATCTAAACTAATTTAGATTTGATAGGGACTTGGGAAAAATCATTCAACATAGCACTAAAAGATTGCCCGTTTCTAGAATTTCTCCACTTTTAGTCACTATAGAGACACCTATAGTTGAATACATCAAAGATAATCCCTTGGCTATCGCTTTAGCTAGTGTAGCGCTCACATAAGCCTCTGAACAAAATCTCAAGAACATGGTTCAAGAGATTAAGGACTACAAAGAAAAAATTAGGACTTGGAAGAAGAGGTGAAATTCTACAAAAGTGATAGGACTAGCATCAGTGATTTCAGAATAAGTGCTAGTGAAGTCAGGAAGGAATTCCAAGACTCAACAAAGTAGATGTATACCGACGTGAAAGAATTTCGAAAAATAGTTGCTCAGATAACCTCACTAATCTATAGAACCAAAACTAAGAATACTGAATTCATTTGGATAAGGATGGCAATGGACGACATGAAGAAATGGGCAGAGGACAACTCTGATTCTCTTGAAGGCCTCCCAAGGATGACTGATAGGGAAAGCCAGTTAAACTACGTGGCTCTCACCAACTGTTGAAGAACGAGGGATAGGATGGAGAAAGATTTAAGAAGCTCCCTCAATATGTGCACAATGTTACACATTGTAGCCACCACATTGGCAACCAAGTGCAACTTGCCTCAAATTGGTCAGCTAGGCAGGCCTAGTTCAGATGACCAAGTTCAGATGGAGTTGGAAGAAGCCATGCGTTTCAGGGAGCTAGTTGCAGGAATTCCCCAAAGAGTGACCGATGCCATGATAATACCTTCGAAGGCTCAAAACTTAATTCACTCTTTTTGGCTCGCACTAAGAAGGGATATGAAAACTCTGTCCCAAAGTTCAGTAGTCCACGAAGTCACTCTAGAAAACATGCTGTTCAATAGAACCATAAGGGTAATGCCAGGAAAAGTGTGTCCATAAAATGTCCTTGGATCACAACAACCGAATGGAAACCTATGTTACAGGATCCATAGGGTTTGGACTTTGGATCCATGGATCCGCATTTCAGATCTGGATCCAGATCTGAATGTGTCTAATCTGTGAGGGATCCGCTAACAAAACAAATCCTTGATTGCTGGAAACCTCGATGATTTCTCATACGGTTCTGGGCATCTGGTAACGAAATTGCATCTACTAGAAACGGATCCCGCTGTCAGCGACCCCACATGTGCGGATCCCAAAAAAATTCATGAATATTCTAGGGCTTCGGTCATGGTTTAGGGATTTGGCCCACGGTTTTAGGTTTTGGCCCGTGGTTTTAGGGTTTTGCTGGTGGGAGTGCTTTATAACAACCCGAAATGCGTGCTTCACCTGGATTGACCTTTATCAATGCCAACTTGCTGATTCACGTTATCAATGCTGACCCGATGCGATAGAGTATTATAAAGGAATCAATTTAAAGTCAAATTAGTTTGATTTTCAAATTTCAATTAAGTCGTTATATTTAAAAGTTTAATTTTATTAAATCGTTATTTTTTTAAAGTTTAAGTTTATTAAATTTAAAATAAATAATTGTTAATTATATAAAATATATTTTGCGTTTTTTATTATGATTAGTAGGTTTAAATATAATTTTTTTGTTTTAAATTTTAAATTATTTAAAAATTAATGTGTTAATAAATTAAATTTAAAAAATTGAAATCTATATATGTGAAAAATTAGAAAAAATCATAATAATTTAAAACTTTATAATAAAATAAATTAGCATAAAATCATCTTAATATCAAATATTTTAAACACTAAAATAATTATATTTTTGTTTATTTATTAGATTCAAGATTAAAATGGATTAGATCCAATGTCAAGATGAACTTACACTATTAGTATACACTTATTACTATATACTTGTTAGCACACTTTTTCACCCTCCAATCAGAAATGATTATTAAAAATCAGTGATGGAAACATGACTAATTCAAGGAGAATGCCCCAAATTGTCACGAGCAAACCTCCTCTCTGTTCGGGCTGGTGCGTGTCAATGTCAGGGGGGAGTCCCTAGGTACCGGGTTGCTGATCTTGGATCTAATTTTCTGCAAAAAACACACAAAAAAACAGCAACAAATATGCCTTGGACAATGTGTAAACACCCCGCCAAAGTGTTACGAAAAAACGGTTTAAATTTGCTTGGAGGGACCTTGTAGTGTTAGCATGAGAAAGATGAAAGAAAAGGAAGAAAAATACCACTTAAAAGATCGAGAAGTATCACAATAAATGGTAATGAAGTATTAATTCAATGCATAAAGAGAGAACACAATACCGACAAGAATGAAAGCTCGAAACTAAGCACATCACTTCTTTATTAATGGCCACCAAAGGGCTGATTGCACCACATCAACAAGCACAAGAACTGACCCTGAGCCATGTAGCTACTCTTTTTTCACACAAAGAAAGAGTAGCTAGTCTAAGAAGAGAGAGAGAGAGAGAGAGAGAGAGAGAGAGAGAGAGAATAATGAATGCTGCTGCTGCAAAAATCCGACCCTGAGCCATGTAGCTATCACTCCAATATATAGGTATGGGAGCGGACTTCCAATAAGAGAACATGAAAGTGCATGAGAGAGGGAGTAAGAGTGGGAAAACACATAAGGAAGAGAGTAAAAGTGAGGAACACATGCACATGAGGGAAGCAGAGTGGAAGAGTGAGTCAAACCCCCACGTGTGACAACCTAAAAGAGAGTGAGGCATGTCAAGTGAGGAGAAGAGGGGGTTTGCGCCTTAGATTTTAGGGATAGAGCACATGGGAGGATGTAAATTAGGGAGAATAGAAGGAAATACGAGATAGGGAGTAGGAAAATAGGAGATTGGGGATAGATTTAAACACATGATAGGAGAGGAGACGAGTTAAGTGAGTGAGGAAGAAGTGGATGCGCATGAATAAGGAAGAATGCACCCTAAAATATAGGGAGGAGGCACATTCAAGGAGAGGGAAAGGGAAATAGGAAGCTATGCGTGAGAGGAGTGTAGAATAGGCACCTTTCATGAGATATGCGCTAGGGATTAGGAGACAAGGATGCGAGGTGGCGCATGCATGGAAGAAAGAGGGAATAAACAAGAAGAATGTGCCACACGTGTGGGAGAAGAAGGGAGAGTGAGGGCGCATTCTAGGAAAGGGAGATAATATATGAGGGGGATTAATGCGCCTTAGGCTTTAAGAGAAGAAGAAAATTCTTGGAGGAGGAAAACAGGAATCAAACACATGTTCTTGAGCTAAATTTGGCTAAGACATGCATGAGCTAGTGTAATGTCCCCATTTTTGGGTTCCCTTGTTCTGTAGTTGGAGACGACTTTCGAGGCTTGTGTCAACCTAGACAGAGGGGTGAGGTTATGTTATCGGTAATCTCAGAGGATTTGGAGGAGTTATATGAGGCCCAACCTAGTCCATTTTCCATCTTTCATCATTGCGATCACTTTTGCACAGTTCATTCTTGGTTTTGCGGCATTCAGACGATTCCTGTAATTCGGGGGTATTATTGAGCATAATCTAATTAAATGTACTAAATATGTTATTCGGATCATATTATTTGAGGGGACACCTTAGTGTAATAGCTCGTTGGAACTGGGACAAAAAGCTCTAAAGGTTGGGATGATGAGAAAGGGGTTTCTGGCGTCTGGAAATGTCTTAAAAGCCAATTAATCACTTTTCGACATTAAAAAGGGGTTAAAAGGGTTATAAAGTAACTTTAAGTTGAAAAGTAAAAGGGGGAAATAAGGGTCATGTTGGATTAAGTCAGAGGAAAGATTTAGATGAGAAAAAGGGGCATCTAAGAACTATAAAAGGAGGGGTAGCGCTCCACTTTCCTCATTATGTTTTGGATTGATCTCTTGTTTGGAGTTCTCTTGTGAGCCAAGGTTTTCGTAGGGTTTTGGGATAAACCCTTACATTGGGGTTTGGTTTCAGTGGTGCAATATCCACCCTAGCTAGACAAGGAGGAGAATTCATACGAGATTCTTACTTGAGTTTCATCTTTGTGGTTTGACTTCAGTTGGAGGTGTAGCGACTTGGCTAGGAGGTTCGTGGGGCCTTCTTGAGGAGGATGACTTCACCTTTTTGTAGTGCCGTGAGGCTAGGAGGGTTTGTTGCATGGATTGATAGCCTTGGGAGGCTTGTTGAGGGTTTCTTTGGGGGACGATCCCATTTCTTTGCAGGGCCGTGAGGTTAGAGGAGTCGTGGAGGCATTGAAGGAGGTTTGTGAGCCCATATTCTTGGCACTTGGAGGGTTTGGTCTCCACTTGGAAGATCAATTTTGGTTTGAGGAGGTAGCATGGGGCTTGGAGAGCTCGTGGAGCATTGTGGCAGCATGCTTAGAAAGGGTTTGAGGCTAGGTGTTGTGGTCACCTTGGAGGAGGACGCATCATCTACTAGAGGAGGCCGTGGCACTATTTGTTGAAATTTTGGTATGCTTGTTTAATCATAGACAATGTCACATCATTGTCACCCAACCATAGGCATTCACATATGCCACCCCCGAGCACACTAACCTTTACTTAGAATAATTTTGACAAGCCTACTCTAGAACCAACAGATAAACCCTAGCTTCTAACTGCAGCAAAAACTCAAGACAAGTAGGGCACTCCTTCTCCAATGGTAGCGCACAAGAGAGAGGGTCTCCATATCCACAAAATAAGTGCCATACACAACTGGAGGAGCTGCAACTACACTACTCTCTCAACCTTGCGCCATACTTAGCAAGAATATCACTAAGAGTTTCACCAAGAGAATCACCAAGAGAATCACTTGATAGCGCTAGAGAGAGACCAAGACCAAGAGATGACCATACACCCTTATTCCTCCTTGCCACTGCAACTGCAGCCCTCCACAAGACTTGCGCTCTGACTGGGTATCCAAATGAGCTAAAACGTCTTGTATTTATATTAATCTGTCCATTGAATTTTTTGGTTGGGCCGACCCGACTTTCTGGTAATTATATTTTCTGTTTAAGTTTTCCCTGTGGAGCCAACTTATATTTCTAGAAGATAATATTCTAATTTTATTTATTCTGCTAGGCCGACTTGTATTCTAGGGTTTCCACACATCTGTTTAATGGTTCACTTGCTTTCAGAATATTTAATTCTAAGTCGTAGGTTACACGTGGAGATTAATACCTCTCGCAGCTACCAAAACATCAACACTCCCTCTTAGCTAGGGAGGTATTAACAAAGATGTTCTTCATGTAGTGGTCTCAAACACATCCATCCATCTCACATGGCATGAGAAAGACTCACATGGTCTTGCAGACCAGTGTACAGGTAGCATCACCATAGCTACACAGGCTATCATACGATCAAATAGATCAAGTATCACCATCATATCCCCACATTAGCCATTTAGCTTGCAAACACCTCCAACACTACTGGTTGGCCCTCCAACTAGTAACCTCTGATGCTACTTATCGACACTCTAACCAGGGATCATTTCCAACTCTACAGGTCAGCATCTAGTTCATATATAACTAGTAACTCGTTAACTCACACAAAATCTCACTCAATAATTTAACACTCTCTCTTAACAAGGAAGGTATTCCTCTTGGCACGATCATCATCACTGCTTCTGCGCATTTGCACACCTCAACCATTGTCTTGTTGAATTTCACGAATCCATACATCATAAGAAGTTTTGCACTTTCACTGGAGTAGTGTACCATCGTTTGTTGGAGTAGCATACCAACCTGCGCTGGGGTAACATACCAGCTTGCGTTGGCGTAGCATACCAACCTGCGCTGGGGTAACAACCTGCGTTGGAGTAGCATAACAACCTGCGTTGGAGTAGCATAACAACCTGCACTGGTGTAGCTCCCACTACTGGGGATCACATCACTTCCCACTACTAGGGAATACATCAATTCTCACTACTGGAGAAAAGCATTTGGGCCACTCCAAGCTTGTACTGACAGAGGCTTGGTCAACATATCTGCTACCTGTTTGTCGGTAGCAATATACTAGAGCAACTGTCTCGTCATAGTCTTCTCCCTCTTGCTGGGAGAATCTTATGGACACAAATCGGGCTTTGTACATCTCTAGGCTATTTATCTGCAACATGCTTGATCTTGTAGATCAACTTGGAAGTCACCACTGACTTCCCTTCTGGTCTTGGAACCAAGGAAAAGATATATATCCCAGTCCTTCTGATTGGCTTCTTCCTCCGTCATTGTAGTAAAGTCTACTGAAGCAAAGGGAATCTTCCCATAAGATCTCATATCTCCTCGAAGCCTTTGAAGCTTTGATCTAGCCTTCTCAACCCATGGCATTTGTCTGTCAGTTCTGAAAGACGTCTCTCTCTTCCATTTGAATATGAAAGTCTTTGAGTCTCCATTCTCCCTCTGAAGCTTGACTCCCTCTGAGTCTGTATAATCTTCAGAGCCATCTGCTCCTCATGATATGGCTCATCAATGTTGCATCCTACAAAGTTTTATGGGACAATTCTGGTCTCTTTTTGGTCACTGCAACGATTCTGGGTAGGCCCTTCTGGCTTTACTAACTCTTCGTGATGATTTGAATAGTGATCAACTGCACTAGAGGGGTTCGTTCGGTTATCTTTGGAGCCTTCTGCTCCTTACAATCAATCTCCAGATGAGATACTATGTATCTCGCAAAAGTACCCTTCTTCTTTTTCTTTTTCTTTGGTATATGGATGTATACGGTCGTGTATACAACTTCTCATCTGGATAGTCTGTTCCATGTCTCAAACTAGAGACCATCTAATATGTTGTCCCCTGCAACTTTCACTATAGCTTCCCTCAGAGTTATCACCCGTGACATGCCTGGAACAAGGACAACAAAGGGAAAAACAGTGGACAAGAATAATACTCTTATAATAATAAGAAAAAGAACGAGAACAATAATCACAATAGCTCCTTCTCAGAGCTATTGCTTGTGACTGCTTGGAACAAGAACCAAAATAAAAATACAATAATAAAAAATAGGAATAACACTCTTCTAGTGTTGTGATCAATCATTTGTCCATGGTAACTTGCCCAAAACAAGAAAACAAGAACAAAAAGTATAATAGCATTTTCATAAGAACATATCTACGTCAACAAGAATAAAAAGGCGATCTCATGGTAATCATCATATTATTACCAAGGTGACCTGCTTGGAAGCAAACCAAGAAGTATCTCCTAGAGGAGATGTTAGTTCATCTTGCGACCAAGTACAATAAGCATTTATATCAATAATACTCACATGCTGCCAAGTATTCATTGTATCTAGCAGTAATAGAACCTTCAAGGATTGCTATCACAACTAGTAATGTAGCAATTATCAAAGTCGATATGTGCAAATTGGAAACTTATTAATTTAATCAATCAAACTTGGAACCTGGAGTCTTATCTTCAAGAATGAGTGTTGTTGATTTTCTTCCGAGTCTCCTTCACTCAAGATGACAAGTATTCTCTTCAACCTGTCCCCTGTACTTAAGACAATATGCTTTCTTGACAGAAATCTGAGTTAGAGAATATAATGCAAATAAACTCTAAAATCTCAACCTTAATCAATCTAATACTTAGACTAGAGTCAGCTTATAACTTTAACTTTGAACAGAGGTTACTATAACTTCAATAGATCAAAATAGAACTAGATGTTCATAAGATTACAATAATGTCACAACAACTAGATGTTGGCATGTTTACAGGCAGAGTGTGCTTGTCATTGATGGCAAGATCAGAGTGTGCAGCGATGGCAAAACAGGAACAACGTAAGAAGGAGGATTAGCGCAGAGTCGCACGCAGTGCATAGGTGTGCACCAGGGACGAGGTTAACTCATTGCCACAGATCAAGAGAGATAGTGTACTCAGGATCTTAGACGGATCAAAGGTCGATGCCTTTGACACTTAGAAATTATTCCAAGTCAGGAGGATGTGTAAGCTCAGAAGGAGGAAAACAGTCAAAGCATGACAAAGGTTTCGTTATGGCGAAGATCAGCACGATCAATAGCGTAGCGATAATGGCAAAATTAGCAGTGTAAGCTCAGAAGGAGGAAAACAGTCAAAGCACGACAAAGGTTTCGTTTCAGAGTTTCGCAGATCGGGAAATCCAAAGGAAAGAGGTTCAAACTCGCGATATGCAAAATCGTGATAACAATCCTGACCGTTGGAGTCATAGGACACGTGGCAAGCGATTGGAATTTCGCTGACTTGCACATTGGAGGAGTCAACGGAGCATGGTGTGGGAACTCGCGATATGCGAGATCATGAAAAGATCTGGACCGTCGAATCATCGAGATCGTGGACCGTTGATCAGGCATGACGAAGGCTCGTGAAGTTGCGAAATCGTGATAAGATCTTGACCGTTGATCCAAGAGGGACATGTGGCGAGGGATTAACTTTTCGCTGACTGGAAAGTCAAAGGAGCGAAGTGCTCGTTTGATTGACGAGTGGTCATATCTCGTGGTCACATTGTCGAGAGTTGGAGAGCAGAGCTAGAGATGCCAAGCTCCATCTCGGAGTTTCGGCGATCGCGACTTGGAGCATCGAGACCCTTCATCACAGGAATCGTGATATGTGAGATTGCGATGAGATTTGGATCGTTGGATCATTGGAGATCTTGACCATTGATCAGGGTCGATGAAGTTCATAAGTTCGCGAAATACGAAGCGCCTTTGGCGCAGCCTGTGGTCACCGTCGGTGGTCACATGAAGGGAAGAAGCTAGCAGTGTTAAGCTCCATCTCGGAGTCTCGGCGATCGCGACTTGGAGTATTGAGATCCTTCATCACAGGAATCGCGATATGCGAGATCGCGATGAGATCTGGACCGTCGGATCATTGGAGATCTTGACCGTTGATCAGGCTTGATGAAGTTCATAAGTTCGCGAAATACGAAGCGCCTTTTGGCACAGCCTGTGGTCATCGCCGGTGGTCACGTGAGGGGAAGAAACTAGTGGTGCTAAGCTCCATCTCGGAGTCTCGACGATCGCGACTTGGAGTGTCGAGACCCTTCATCACAGGAATGCCGAGATGCGAATTCACGAAATTCAAATTCTGTTTAGCGCTCTGTCACAGTTAATGGGCATATGAGATAAATGCGAAATCTTGCGGATTTAATCCAATGGTGCTGGTTAATTGGAAACTTGATCGAAGGGTTACTGTTTCACCTTACAGGTAATCGATTAGTTACGATTCAGTTAGCAGAATTGAATCATGATTCTTGGATGCTTGGCGTTTCAGTTGTCGATG
>SNQJ01S0001299.1:258538-278425 GCA_010110895.2 Picea sitchensis | reverse complement strand
TAGAGGCATATGAAAACAATCAAACTTGGAGTGCGTTGTTCCTCTGAATGTGCTGGGTCTGAGATCCCTCTGGATCTACGATTGTAAGAGATCCCTTCTCCTGCAATCACACTCAAAATAGTGATACAGTTTAAATATATATAAGTACATACCTTCGGCAACATCGACAGGTAGTGGCACCATCTGGCAGCAGTGACAAGCAATGACGAACCTTAAAACTTCAAAGGTGCCCCAACTTGTAATCTAAAGGTAGCAGGAGATGTGATAAGGTAAGGCGCACCGGGACAACCAAAAATTAGTCCCAACACTTCACATAAACTTTCACTGCAACTGATACTGCTACTGGTGCTGCAAATGACACTGCAACTGGTGCTGCAACTGGCACTGCAACTGGCACTGTAACTGCAACTGGCATTGCAAAACTAGGGTTTTATGAGGAAACCCTAATTTCTCAACTTCAAAAATTTGCAGATCTTAGTGAGTTGAGTAAGTGCTCAATGAGCTTGACAATGGGGGAAACCGAGGATCTTCCTTCCAGTGGTTAGACTGTTACGAAGGAAACCAACTCTGATACCATGTTGAAATTTTGGGATGCTTGTTTAACCATAGACAATGTCACATCATTGTCACCCAAGCATAGGCATTCACATATGCCACCCCCGAGCACACTAACCTTTACTTAGAATAATTCTGGCAAGCCTACTCCAGAACCAACAGATAAACCCTAGCTGCTAATTGCAACAACAACTCAAGACAAGTAGGGCACTCCTTCTCCAATGGTAGCGCACAAGAGAGAGAGTCTCCATATCCACAGAATAAGTGCCATACACAACTGCAACAACTGCAGCTGCACTACTCTCTCAACCTTGCACCATACTCATAAAGAATATCACAAAGAGTTTCACCAAGAGAATCACCAAGAGAATCACTTGATAGCGCTAAAGAGAGACCATGGCCAAGAGATGACCGTACGCCCTTATTCCTCCTTGGAGCTGCAGTTGCAGCTCTCCACAAGACTTGTGCTTTGACTGGGTATCCAAATGAGCTAAAACGTCCTCTATTTATATTAATCTGTCCAATGACTTTTCTGGCTGGGCCGACCCGACTTTCTGGTAATTATATTTTCTGTTTAACTTTTTCTTGTGGAGCCGACTTGTATTTCTGGAAGATAATATTCTAATATTATTTATTCTGTTAGGCCGACTTGTATTCTAGGGTTTCCACACATTTGTTTAATGGTTCACTTACTTCCGGAATATTCTATTCTAAGTCATAGGTTACACGTGGAGGTTAATACCTCCCGCAGCTACAAAACATCAACACTATTCCAGGTTTTTGACTTGCATATTGTTGTGTTTCTTTGATGTACTTGCAGCTGCCATAGCATCCAATAGAGAGACTGATCTTGTTGTGTTTTGGGGTTCTATTCATTAATAAAATACCCCCATATTGTCTCTATTATTCATGTGTATTTGGGTTGCATGCAATGTGTTTGACGAAAGTCTTTTAGTAGAATGTATGCAAACTGTGTGTAGAAAGTTGTCAACTAGTTTATAGCATAAAGAACATATGTAATGAAAATTGTTTGACAAAAACACACAATCAAAAACACCTAATTGTACAGCATAGCACTGATATCCTAGCGTAGTGCACTTGGGGATATTACAGTGGTATCAGAGCTGAAGATCTTGCCAGCTTGAGGGGAAACAGTGATACCAAGGCCAAGTTGGTTAGTGGCTACATTTTTACCGCTGTTGAGGGCTATATATGCTGCTGTTTGGACAACATTTAATCACCTACAGGGGGCTGTAATAACTGTCGGCTGTTGAGGACTGTATATGCTGCTGTTTGGACAACATTTAATCACCTACAGGATATTAATACACAGGTCAGACTTGATGTTTTATACTGCTGTAGCTTATTTGCTGAATGCGTGTCCTTTGCAAGTTGGGTGTTATACCTTTATTATAATAAGATGACGTGGGACAGCAATATCTAGTGTTCCTTGTTAGAAGTGGAAACAAATCAGAAAAACACATAGTCCACTAGGCAAATGCTTGCACATGAACTGTTTGACGAAATGTCTACATAGTCACACTAAGCAAAATTCCAAGAAAAAAATCAGTTTGGGATTTTACAGTATGGAGACAAATCAAGAACTCATGACAGAATTGTTATTAGCTTGTCAAGGCTATCAAAAGAGTCTAATAGACTATCAAAAGAGTCTAACAAACTATCAAAAGAATTTCACAACGTTACTAGAGCATCCAGAATGGTGGAAACCATACTTATCAGTTCGTGAAGTGAAGACCTCACTTCGGGATGGAGAGTTGTCTAACGAGGACACCAATGCAGAGGATGGAGATGTGTGTAGTAACTATGGTGTAGTTGCTCAATCCACAGGTGTTGAGGCTTCAACATCTTGTCCTATTTATGATGATGAGGGTGTGCTAGCACCTAACTATGACGTGGATTCAACACCTTATTCTATTTATGACATGTATGATGATGCAGGCATGATTTTACCAGAATATGACGAAGGCTGGGAGCTATGCGTGGAGGATGACAACGAAGTGGCTGAATTGGTGGATGAGAACAGATCAGAAATCTTTTATGAGGATGATAGTCCACATGAGTCCTATCATTGCACGGTATCATCTAGTGAGTCAGTTGGTCCCTTGTGTGACAGCCCACACCATGTTGATGAGAGAACATTGCGTGATTTGGAGGACCAACTGTTGGTCACATAGAAACAAATTGGACAAGTGTTGACAAGGGTAAATGGTGCTCATAAGTTTATTGAAGACCTTATGTGGAAAACCTAGTTGGAGGAGAGACAAAAAGGAATTGCAGGTGGACTCACTAGTACTCAATTGCTCATCATCAAAGAAGCACTAGAGTAGATGAAATCAAATTACTTGCAGTTGTTCATGGATAGGGACTACTATCCCCTACCCTAGGGATAACTAAGGAGATGACGTCTCGAGGCCCACAGGTCCTAGACATGGAGTATCGAGAGCCGGACAACTTGAGCATGGCCCCAGAGGGCCCCTCTTTTCTTCAGTGCAACCCATTTATCAACAACAACAATATCCATCCCACCAGCTTGTTCTTGAAATAGCAGTAAGTCTTGCCCCATGAGGTAATGAGTTTGGGTATCATGGTATGTGTCACTCTGATTTTTGAAGCACTTGAATATGTTGCATTGAATTCTCCTTCATTTCATAACATTTGCTTGGAAATTATGCTCTTTGACTTGTTTATTCCTGGAAGGGTGACATGGTGCCCTAGTAAGTTGATCTCCCTTTAGGATGGGTTGCCACTGGGTGGGTTTGTGAAAGGTCATTGTCTGTTCCCTCCATACTTACCACTTTCCATTTTTATTCCCCTCATCTCTACTTACCTTTATTCGGGCATTGGGATTGGCCACACTAGGAAGGGTTGTACCTTGCCTTGAGGGAAGAAGGGGATAAAGGCACAGAGGGTAAAAGTAGCTGGAAATAGTTAAAATCCTATTGAAACCTTTGAGATGCTTCGCCCAGGGATTCCCGAGAAAGCAATAAATACTAAAAAGCTTCTTAGTAAGAAAAGGGAACCCATAAGATAAATAAACACTCAAGGTACTAGTTGGTGGATAGGAGGTGTTGACCGCCTCTCCAACATAGGTGGTCAACTCCATGTGCCATGAAGAGATGCATCATTAGATGCAAATTTGTCGAAGACCTTTGGTCCTACAGGGCATTGTTTGCCCCCAACACTTCTTTTTGTAATAGGAATTTCCGCACCCCTTCGTGGGTTAATAATGTAATAGGTCTGCATGAGTCATGTCTAGGTCAGTTACCTTGGGATCGGTTCACTGGGAGAGTTCCTTTCATCGAGGGTTTTTTATCTTCAGGTTATCAATTGGGCTTTTCAGCCTTATTGATTTCCCTTGAGTTTTTCCCTCACACTTGCAATAATTTTTCCAAAGTGGTGAACGACGTTCTAGTGGGCTTATATTTTGGTAACTATTGTAGGGAATCATTGTAAATGACCATGCAAGACATCTTAGAAAGTTTCGCGGAATTCCATCGAGTCTAGATTAGTTTTTTTTTAAATAGTTAATTTTTAATTAAATTTCCCTAAGTTTGGAGGTTTAATTATTTAATTAATTAATTATTTTTGAGCAAAACTTGTAAAAACTAGGTCCTTGGATTTTTGATAGGGGTATTTGTGCTCAAAAGAAATGGAATAACACCCCCCACATCCATGGACCAAGTTTTAGCTCAGTCGGACAACTTTTTCTATGGGTTTGTCCACCCGGAGTGTCAGCCAGTCAAAAACAACAATTTTAATTGCTAAAGTCCAAACATGGCAAAAATGTAAAAATGTAATAATGAGTTAAAAGGATGTTAAATGATGGATAAAGGTTAGAGAGACTCCCTAAGCCTTTCCTACCCTCCCAACCTTTTCTAACCCTCTCTCACCTTTCACCCTCTCACCCCCTTCAAAAGGTGACACCCTAGGGGAAAGTTATGCCCCCCTTGAGGAGAAAGACGTGACATCTCTTGTTTTAAGTGGTGAGGGCCCCTTCCCTTGGTTGGTGTGCCTTCCCTCACCCCCCACGTCCCTTCTTACCTCATCCCACTCCCTCTTCTTGCATTTATTGCCTCCCATTCTTTGCTTTTCCCCCAAAAGTTGCGCCCTCCTAGGAGAGTTGCGCCCCCCTCCATCTAGAAAATTCCAAAAAATATTTTTTAAAAATGATTTAATTCCTTCCACTCCCTTGACACTCATCCCTAAGCCTCCCACTACCCTTTGCTTGATCCCAACACGTCCCACACTTTTCTACACCCTAGATCTAAGATCTAAACCCTAAGTGGTGCGCCCTAGCCTTGGGATCTCATCTCTTGCTTGGTGGTGGACACTTGGCATTGATCCAAGAGGGGTGAGTTTGCCTCTCCAAGTATAAATAGATCCCTTTCCTCACTCCCAACTCACCATATCTTGAGCTAATGTTATGCTACTTGATTTCTTCCACTCTCTCTCTCTTTCTTTCCATAATTTCCATTCTTTGGCTCTCAGGGTTTTGGAGTAAGTTTTCTCCAAGATCCATTTTCTTGAGTAATAAAGAGAAGCTTTGGAGGATAATTGGAAGGCTATGCATATGCTTGGTCTTGCCACACATATGAGGTAAATTTGTTTAAATTTGGTTGGTGATTGCACACATTGGATCTTAGGTAAAATGTTACTTGGGTAGATCTATCAATGCACATGCTTGTAGATCTATATATCTTGTTTTACTAGATAGGATTGAAATGTCATCTTGTTAGTATATGCAACATATTATCTCTTGTATGCACATCACCTCTCAAGTTTTGCAGGTTTAGCTTCAAGGGTTTCATTCTCTCAAGTTTTACAGGTGTTTAGTTCAAGGGTTTCATTGGAAATGCACCAAGGAAGATTCCTTCCCTTGAGACACATACAAATTCCATACCTCTTTAATTCTTCTTCTCATTGTTGTTCACATTTATATATATTTCAGCTAGTTTAACCTAGCAAGATAGGTCATTTATATCAAATTTTCAAGGAATTTTAATCTAGCAAAAAGTTTTTCTCTTATCTTTGGTTGTGTGTAGCATTTCCTGTAAGGATACTTTGTTGGTTTTTGAAGGTTCAGTTCTGGTTGAGAGGGGTTTTGGCACCCAAAGACATCCACACAACACTTAAAGACCCCCAAAGGGATTTGTAGCTATCTCTCAACCTTTCCTCCCCTAAGTTTTACATAAATCTCTTCCTCATGGATTTAGTGGTCTGTTAGTTGTGGGAGAAGGAGGGCACGGCCCTCCCTCCCAATGCAGGCAGGAGATTCTTGGGGTATTAGGGTTTCATATATAGATTTTGTATTTCTTTCACCAAGCACCTTTACCAGGGATGGGGTTTGGTAGATGAAGGCATCTCCCAAACCCTAAGACGTGGGGATTAGGGCTTTGCTTGTTTGCTCATTCTTAGCTCATCTCTCTCTTGCTTGCTTCTTTCAAGTTATTTTCAGTTAAGTGGAATCTAATACCTCACCACCTATTGGGAGAGGGAATACCCCAAGCAGGTTAGGGTTTACATTTGCTATTGATCCTCTAATGTGCGGCTTAATGTTTCCTTTGATATATTCTAGATCTAGATCTCACACATAATTAATCTCTAGCTTAAGCCTATTGGGCATAATCAACTTAGCTAGATTTATTTGCATGCTTAAGCTCCTTAAAGTTTAATCTCTACTTTACATGCTTAAATCTAACCCTAAATGTTTAAATGCTTCAATAAGTTAAGTGAATGGTGTTTTTCTTTCATGCTTTAATCTTTTAAGGCCATTTGCCACATGCTTGAAGTAAATTTCATGGTTAAGTTGACATTGTAGGCAAACACTTGTGCTTGGATCTAAATGTTCTAAATCAACATAAGATAAGTGTGTTTATTTTCATATCTTGTTGGCAAGTTGTTCTTGCCCTTTGTGGTTTTACTTCTTTACTTTGCAAGCTACATATTGGTGCACTAATTTGCTCTCACATAGTTTATATGTGTTAATGCTTTTCATTTCATAAGCTTAAGCAACACATTTAAGCTGAAGTAAGTTTCGGCCATAACACTAAATCACATTTTAAAAGTGTCATAAAATTTTCAAAACACTCTAAAATACACCTAAAAGTCTACCTAATTCATATATTAACTTAATAGACTTAATAGGGTACCTTAGACCACCATCTTCACCATCTAAAACAGGTATTGAGGGGGGCAACAAAAGGTGATAGGCCGGGGATGGTCTCACGGCACGAAGGAGTGTCCTTTCCGTAGAAACTCAATGCTCTGGGATGACTGTGACAACTAGGGTTGGCCTCGTTGCCATACTATCTTGAGCATCCAGCAGGCATTTGGCAATAGGAGGAGGAGGCTTTGGTGAAAATCTTAATAAAGGTAATTAAAACTTGGTAATCTTAAGAAACCTTTAATAATCCAACCTTGGGCTAAAACATCTAAATACTTTGTGGGTTTAATAACTAAGAGTTGGTAATCTTCATCATCCTTATAACACTTGTGCTTAGAATCTCTAAATCTTCTATGTTGATGTGTTGATGATAATGATGTGTTGATGTAATCTCATAAATGTGATGATGCTTTGATCTCCTTATATCCTGCACACAAATGCTTACAAGTGGTTGGCTTGCTTTTTGTACCCTAGCATTCTTTTCTTGTAAATCTTGTATTTAATATTTGATTCAATTATTCTTTTGTATATCTTGTAATCATATTTGTAACGAATCATCCTTTAACTTTAGTTGACCCCTTGCCCAATCTTAAGCACTAGTCTTAGTTGCCCTAGGAAAATGCTTGCTTAACATACTAACCTTGCATCTTGCATTGCTGCCTTAGCATCTTAGGTTAGAATCCCCCCCAAACCTTAACAAACTAAAATCAACTCCTAGAACTTAACTTTAAAACTTAACTAGAAATTAGGGACTACCCCCCTTGTGAGAGGAGTTGTGGAGTTCTTCTCTATATGGAGAGATAGTTTTAACTTTTTCCCGCACGATACCCAGGATCGAGTATAGCCGTGGATTGACAGGTGATTTTGATGCCTCGATTGAGTATGATTCATGATAGTGGGTACCCAGGGACTGGAGTGTTTCCAAAGTTTACTTTTGGGACGCTTCGAATTGGTTGCTCGGAGGAGTGGTCTTCTAAGGAGTTGATCGAGTTTACATAGTGTAGCTGCCTTATACACACCTCGGGTCATGTGGAAGAAATCCTTGATCCACTGGGTGTGTCATTGGGGGCAAGTCTCGAGTCGAGGCGCTGTCACCTGATTCTTGACTCCTTCGTCTAGGCCAACTCCTAGCAAAACCAGGGGGGATGGTCCCTAATAAAATAATTAAGGCTAAGTACAAAAAGTAAATCTAGGAGTTTATTGAAAGGAAGAGCAACTACAACTAATCTAACAACATATATGACACATAAATGAAATTGCTTATGGTAGAAAATTAAAGCATATAAAGTATTTGCACAAGATTGATATAACTTGAGAGTAGATACAAGTGCTTGAAAGGAAATGATGAGCAATATAAAGACCAATGCCAATATTGTAAAAGTTGTTGCAAGATGTCAAATGCTGCTGAAATGGAAATGTATTGTGTATGTTCTTGACAATTTTATTATTAAAGTGAGTTGTTTAGTTCGTGGGTTTATTGTGAAGTGGAAGGACCACTTTTCAGTGAAAAGTATATGCGAGTGAAAACAATAAAATAAATCTAATTTAAATTTGGCCCTTTAGAGGTTATCCCTCAATTGGGTACAAAGAGCAATGTTGGAGGTCCAACAAGGAGAGAATTGATCTCATTAATGAGTATCCCCTTGACTTCAAACACAAGTTCAATGTATTGTCCCAATCAAACAATAACCAATATTGGATTGCCCTATTAAAACTATAATCTAGATCCACACTCCAGTCCCCGTTCTGTATGGAACCCACACCAAAGATCGTGCCAAAGCTCGCAGAGGAGGGGTCAAGAACATACTAGGGGAAGCTGAGGGGATGGTTTATTTGCCAACTTGAAAACTGCAGAATTGAAATAACTGAAAAGGAAACTAAACTAAACTAATCTAGGAAATTGAAAATATTCTAATGTTTTGCGGTGCTGTGATTGATTTTATCTTTTTTAAATGAGCAAGAAATAAAAAGTAATGAAAGAAGACAAATGGAGCAATCTCACAAGGACACTGATCCCCCCGGGGGGATTGAAACTAGGCGCTGGGTAGCCCATTGATTTTATTAATTGATTACAATATCTTTTTGGGGACTCTTGTGATACTTATAGATCCGGATCACAATTTTACAATTTTCAAGACAAAAATATTTTTGTAAGAGGAAAAGTGCTCCTGGGGATCTCGAATGTTCTAAATCCTCAAAATTTTGCCAACATCTCCTCTTGGCTGTCTGCAAACCTGCAAAAAACAACAAGGTAGATGTGCCAAAAGATGCTACAAAGCCCTTAGAAAGTATCTGCAAAAAGGTGTTAGTAATATACAAAAAATTGCCAAATGAAACCTATACTAAGTTAGCAAACTAGAGACTAAGAAAGCAAGAAAATGGCGAGCCTTCTTAGTGATATTGCTTGCTGTCCTAAAACAGCAAGTACAATGTCATTAAGTTTTCCAAATATGAAGTTCAAAGCTGTTGAAACTAGACTACCTTTTAGCTTCGAAAGATTTTAAAGTAAAACTTGCTAAAAGATAACTTTTATGATAGATCTAGCTCTTTTATGACAAGGAAACTAACATGCAATCTAGATATATAATTCAAACATGCAGAAGTAAAGATCTCTATATGATTTTATAAATGAAACTAGATCTACTTGCATACAATAAAAGTAACCAAGAAATATTGAATTTTATAGAGAAAGAGATGGAAGAAGATGCTTGTGGCTTGAAATCCTTTGGGCAAATGGAGTCTTCTTGATGGAACACAGAGGGATTATGTCCTTTGTAGATCTTGAAGTGCGAGGTAGATGCAATCTAGCTCAACCTCTTCTTCAAGTGTGAGAACCTGCAACTTAGATATTTCTTTCAAAAGACAATTGTTAAAAGTATGGTGTCACCTACAAAAGAAGCTTGAAAAGCATGATAATTAAACTAAATAAACATGCAATTCAAAGAGATCTAATGTAAGTGGGAAATAAGATTATGAAGCAAGCTAGCTTTCCTAATCTTATGCTCTAGGAAATGATTCCTTTAGAAGACAAAATTTCACTGATTAAAATGCAAAAATAAGAAAGATTATACTTCACATAAGCACATTGACATAGAAGATCCACACTTGAAAAGCAATTACATCAATGTCGCCTCCAAAGTCTTTTATTCCAACTCAAATGATAGTACAATACAATGATACAACAAATATTTTTCACCCAAGCTCCCACTAGCTTGACAAAGGGGAGAGTGCTCCATTATGTAGGAAGGGCGCACTTCCCAAGGAGGGAGGGTGCACCACTTGGTGGGGATTGATGTGACAAGTGTGGGTGCAAAGGCTGCCACTTCTCTCCTAACTCCAATAAAGTGCCATGTGCGAGTGTGAGATAGAGAGGGAAGGCACCACCTCTCAAGAGGTAGGCATCCCTCCTCATGAGTGCGCCACATCTCCTCAAGGGGGGCACACCTCACATTGGGAACTCCACCAAATCTCCACATCACTCCATCAACTCAGCCATAACTCACTCTTGATTGCCAACAAGGCTCAGTGAACTCGAAGAGAGGGTGAGTTAACTCAAAACATGTTCTCGACATGTTTCCCAAAAAATAACACTTGTTGATTTTTTATCTTTTTATGTGTTTTATTCCCTTTTTGTGAGAGACTAATTTATAATGATTAAAAATCACTATTTTCACTCACAAAGTGCGTAGTACGTACATAGGTCAATTGGGTATTCTAAGCAAAAAAATGAATACCCTCAAGGCATATGATGTCTCTTAGTGCCACTTTTTTAACTTATTCATCAATTACAATTAAAATATCCCATTTTGTTGGAAATTTTTTATTTGTTGGAAACATTAAAAATTCCCAAGGGAGACTTAGCGCAATTTCCATATGACTCAAAAAATGATGACTAGTATGGTAATATACATTAGACACTAGACTTAGACAACACACTAAGGCTTAGCCACTAGGATATACTCCATCTTTGGAGGTAATTGAGTCAGAAAAACTTAAAAATTATAACTTGCTACTAAGGCAACAAGATATAATTAAAAAGTAAAAGAAACACTCTAGAGTGATCTACTAATGACCAAGTCTTAGAGGGATAATCCTTTTACAAAATTCATAATGCTAGCTCATTTTATTACAATTCCTCACGGGGGTATGGAAATGCGGTGAAAAAAAAAGAAAAGGGGCCATAATGGTTGGCTGGACTTCTGAACTCATTTCGAACAAGTTTTTGTTCAATCTTTGGCGGTTCAACTGCAAGTCCATACTAGTGCAACTTTTTGGGTAACACACAACTCATGATTGCCTGGCTTACCAGGGGCAGTCAGGTGGATTCTTGTATTAGCACCTTGCAGATTAGTGCTATGAGCAGAGAGTGTTTCACATCATCCCGACAGGCCCGAGAAAGGTTCACATGGAGGGCCTTCATGGATGATGTAAGGGGAGATATGGGGGAGTGTACGATTTGTCAGCAGAGCAGGTCGGGGCACACTCATTCCATAAGATTGATGCAATCTTTGGCCATTTCTGGGTGATAGTGGGAGAGCACGTTGACAGATTGCATCACAGGTTTACAGAGGGTACAGTGGACAGATAGTATGTATGCAATGATTGACCAGTTCACACAGTTCTCGGTGATTTCTTCGGCGTATGGGGCAATATAGATGACAAAGCTATCCAGGGGAGAGATGTTTAGAGTCCATGAGCAGCTCAGAGTCATTGCCAATAATCGGGACTGACTTCCTCTCCCGATATTCGAGATCGAGTATGGTAGTGGATTTGTAGGCCATGACTTCATTTGGATGCCCTTACAAGTATTTCAGCCCTTACAGGTATTTCAGCTTGAAGTTCCAGGAGAGGAGGATGCAGTTTGGGCACAATGATTGGACGGTTATGATCAGAGTGGCACAACATCAACATGGTGGTTCCTTTCTAAGATTAGCTTGGGACCTTGGGATTTTAGTATTAGACATTTTAGTAGCTGATACAGAGGTGAGAACCAGTTTTTGCTTTCATGAGATTGGTTCCCTAGTAGAGCAGTTCTTTGAGGGGTAGATCGAGTTATTGCAGTATCGAGTTTCTCTACTTGTCGATAGTATTCAGGAGGCCTCTTACGTCAGTACCTTGTCAGACGCATGTTGAGCGGAGGATGCTTCACATCTTCCAAGTTGGTTTGGGACCCTGGTATGATTTTCAGTTTCCGTCTGGTTCAATCAATGGAGCATCAACTTGTGATGGCATTGCTTGAGGACAAGCAATCTTTGGGAAGGGAGGACTGTAATGTCCCCATTTTTGGGTTCCCCTGTTCTACAGTTGGAGACGACTTTCGAGGATTGTGTTAATCTAGACAGAAGGGTGAGGTTATTTTATCGGTAATCTCAGAGGATTTGGAGGAGTGATATGAGGCCCAACCTAGTCCATTTACCATCTTTTATCATCGGGATCACTTCTCCACAATTCGTTCTTGGTTCCGTGGCATTCCAATGATTCCCGAAATTCGGGGGTATTATCGAGCATAATCTAATTGAATGCACTAAAGGTGTTATTTGGATCATATTATTTGAGGGGACACCTTAGTGTAATAGCTCGTTGGAACCAGGACGAAAATATCTAAAGGTTGGGATGATGAGAAAGGGACTTCCGGTGTCCGGAAATGTCTTCAAAGCCAATTAATCACTTTTCGACATAAGGGGTTAAAAGGGTTATAAAGTAACCTTAAGTTGAAAAGTAAAAGGGGGAAATAAGGGTCATGTTGGATTAAGTCAAAGAGGAAAGATCTAGATGAGAAAAAGGGGCATCAAAGAGCTATAAAAAGAGGGATAGTGCTCCACTTTCCTCATTATGTTTTGGATTGATCTTTTGTTTGGAGTTGTTTTGTGAGCCAAGTTTTTCGTAGGGTTTTGGGATAAACCCTTACATTGGGGTTTCGTTTTGGTGGTGCAATATCCACCCTAGCTAGACAAGGAGGAGGATTCATATGAGATTCTCACTTGAGTTTCATCTTTGTGGTTCGACTTCAGTTGGAGGTGTAGCAACTTGGCTAGGAGGTTCATGGAGCCTTCTTGAGGAGGACGACTTCACCTTTTTGCAAGGTCGTGAGGCTAGGAGGGATTGAAGGAAGGTTGTGAGGGTTTGTTGCATGGATCGATAGCCTTGGGAGGCTTGTTGAGGGTTTCTTTGGGGGACGATTCAATCTCTTTGCAGGTTCGTGAGGTTAGAGGAGCCATGGAAGCATTGGAGGAGGGCTGTGAGCCCTATTCTTGGCACTTGGGGGGTTCGATCTCCACTTGGAAGATCGATTTTGGTTTGAGGAGGTAGCATGAGGCTTGGATAGCCTGTGGAACATTGTGGCAGCATCCTTAGAAAGGGTTTGAGGCTAGGCGTTAGCCTTTCAGCAGTTGTGGTCACCTTGGAGGAGGATGCATCATCTACTAGAGGAGGTTGTGGCACTATTCCAGGTTGTTGGCTTACATATTGTTGTGTTTCTTTGATGTACTTGCAACTACCATATCAACTAATAGAGAGATTGATCTTGTTTTGTTTGGGGGTTCCATTCATTAATAAAATACCTCCATATTTCTCTATTATTCATGTGTATTTGGGTTGCATGCAATGTGTTTGATGAAAGTCTTTTAGTAGAATGTATGCAAACTATTTGTAGAAAGTTGCCAACCAACTTATATCATAAATAACATATGTAATGCAAATTGATTGACAAAAGCACACAATAAAAAACAAGACAAGGAGGAGGATTCATATGAGATTCTCACTTGAGTTTCATCTTTGTGGTTCGACTTCAGTTGGAGGTGTAGTGACTTGGCTAGGAGGTTCATGGAGCCTTCCTGAGGAGGACGACTTCACCTTTTTGCAAGGCCATGAGGCTAGGAGGGATTGGAGGAAGGTTGTGAGGGTTTGTTGCATGGATCGATAGCCTTGGGAGGCTCGTTGAGGGCTTCTTTGGGGGACGATTCAATCTTTTTGCAGGTTCGTGAGGTTAGAGGAGCCATGGAGGCATTGGAGGAGGGTCGTGAGCCCTATTCTTGGCACTTGGGGGGTTCAATCTCCACTTGGAAGATCGATTTTGGTTTGAGGATGTAGCATGAGGCTTGGAGAGCCTGTGGAACATTGTGGCAACATCCTTAGAAAGGGTTTGAGGCTAGGCGTTAGCCTTTCAGCAGTTGTGGTCACCTTGGAGGAGGATGCATCATCTACTAGAGGAGGTTGTGGCACTATTCCAGGTTGTTGGCTTACATATTGTTGTGTTTCTTTGATGTACTTGCAACTACCATATCAACTAATAGAGAGATTGATCTTGTTTTGTTTGGGGGTTCCATTCATTAATAAAATACCTCCATATTGTCTCTATTTTTCATGTGTATTAGGGTTGCATGCAATGTGTTTGATGAAAGTCTTTTAGTAGAATGTATGCAAATTGTTTGTAGAAAGTTGTCAACCAACTTATATCATAAATAACATATGTAATGCAAATTGTTTGACAAAAGCACACAATCAAAAACACCTAATTGTACAACATAGCACTATTATCCTAGCCTAGTACACTTGGGGTTATCACAACTAGCCCTTAAGAGGGAATGCGCCCTATTTTTTAGGGATTTGGCGTTTAAGAGGAATTAAAAAGGATTTTAGTGAAATTAATTGCATGGAAAGTGAGTTAATGACGAGTAAGAGGAAATTAAGTGAGTGATTTGAGCCTTGATTGTCTCAATCACGTCCATGAGACTGCCGCCTCATCCACACTCCCCCTTTAATTAATTAATTCCACTTTAATGCTTTTATCCTTGGAAAGTGCACCCCCCATTAAATGATGCCAAGTAGATGCCACATGTCGAAATTTGACCCTACCACTTATCAGCTTTGGAGGTGATCACCCCCACTATAAATAGAAACTACTAAAAATATTGTTTGGCTCCTAAAAAATAGGAAACTATAAAAAACGTCCAGGTTGACTAGGAGAACATCGCCATGTGTCAAATGTTTAAAAATAGACACTGTTAAGAATAAAATCTCGCCGCATGTCAATGATATCATACTCACCGACTTCAATTTTTGGTGAGGATTCCAAATACGCAATTAGAATTGACATGCGAGCCTTTGTGCTCCACCTGCTAAAAATAGAAATACTGACAAGTCATCCCGGAAAAGGTCCAAAATACTTTAGAATGTCTCAAGGATCAATACTATATGCTCAATATCCTGATTTGAGGCATGTATCTCAACCTGCTAATAATAGAAAGTACCTGCGTGATCCCTGGAAAAAGTGTCATCAGACTCGGTATCATGCAAGGACCAATATCGTATGCTTAAAACTGTCAGATGAGTCTCCAATCACCGTCTCCTAAAAAGTAGGGCACATGCTAAAAATAATAATCTCTCCCCAATCCATGTGAAACTGTGCCAGCTCTTTCTCTGAAGCAAAAACAACCACAAACCTGTCTTGTACCTATCTCTGATGGGAACCAATGTTTGGCTCTCACGAGTGCTCAACTTGGGTAAATCTTTGAATGCCAGCCAAAATAGACTACGTTGGTTCTTAACCCTCAAGATTTTCAAGGGTGAAAATCCAGGGCTTAACAATGGCGACTCAATGGGACGGGATCCCCTTGCGGGATGTCGAGAATCATATGAATGTCTGTGTTTGAAAACTGTAACTGATGCCTTGTGAGAAATCTAAAGGAACATGCCAATAGACCCTTGTACCTGTGTGGGAGAAAATGGCCTTGTACGCTGACCTGTGATACCAAAACCTGTCCAATGGGCAATGGAATCAAAGCAATATAAACATCCCATTGAAACATTGAAACACAAGGGGTCTCCTCCAAATCCACTACCTGCTACCACCCAATATGTACACTCCTCCCCGTTGTAAATGTGCTGAAGTCGACACAAGGGAGAGAGTCACTTAGTCAGATGTGAATAATGTAAACACCTCCAAATTGCAAAGGAACACCACCAATAGTGACAATGGGTCTTAAGGTATGAGTGCAATCTGTCACTGTGAAAAATGTTCTGAAGTCGAACAATGACCAGGATCATTCGATCAAGGCCTAATAATGCTTAGCCTTGTCGGATGTGAGATAACCGCCAATGAGGCCTTTGTTAATGTTTTATGCCATTATTATAGTTCTTTGCATTTCAATAGATAAGAGCATAATAAGAACAAGATCTCTGAGAAATACACATTCACAAGAGACACAACATTTATCCTGGGAAACCCTCTAGGGGAAGAAAACCCAGCAAAAACTTCCTACACAACATTTATCCCTGGAAACCCTCAAGGGGAAGAAAACTCCAGCGAAACTCTTATCATAAATGGCTTATACAATGTTCAAGAGATAACCCAACCAATACGTATAAAGTCCTCCCCAAGAGATGCTCCACCATTCTTCTCCTCTCCAACTTCTAATCGTTTTGCCCATAAGATAATGAGCAAGTGAGGTGGTTAGGAAGTGAGGCGCTAGCCCTTATTTATATCAACCTGGCACGCGTGAAAGGTCAACCGGGTGGTCAACTCCTTCACTCGCGGGTAAAACCCACCAATTAATTATGGTCTTCCATTATAATCGGCCAAATTTCTTATTCTCGCCTCTTTGTAATTGTCCGCTGACTAATCCAAAGGATTTGGTCCTTATACAATTAATATTACCGACATGATTAATCCACAATGGGGATTAATCCAATAACAATAATAATAATAATGACATGATTAATCTGCAATGGGGATTTAATCCAATAATAAAATAATAATAAGAATGCTCTTCGCAGTTACATTATTTCAACAGTTACCACATATATTGCATGGGGTTGCACATGTGGTTCTTGATCACATGAGTCCAATTTTGGCAAGTTGATATCTTGATCATAGACTTCAAAAGGTTGGGATGTTGGTGGAGGCGGATGGTACCGCAGGGATGCGAAGTGACTTATGTGGTTGTACCTAATTCTCTCTTCATGGTAGCATATCTTGGTTATAGGAGCTTTGGGGTTAGGAGTTGGTGGCTTCACTTGATTCCTCAGTTGATAGGTGTGTGATACTTTTTGGTGCTATGGTAGATCGTTGGTGCATGATTATGTTGCTCATGATTAGCCTAACCCAACACTCAAACATGGCTCTTTTATCGTGACTTTGGTTTGATGGGTTTTACTAAGAGGGTCTATTTGTACATACTTTATAAAGTGTATGCTTGGATAGTGGCATATATGTGGAGTTGATTTTATATTATGAGAAGGGGGAAACTAAGTTTAAAGTGGTTGTTATTATACATGGGCTCATCCCTGTGATATCAATAAAGTTATGAGAATAAGTTATGATAGTGTGGCACACTTTATATGAACTAAATCCATCACACATGATAAACCATGTATAAAGTCGATTTCTTTCCCATATGAAGATGTATTACGATGGGCCACATATGAACTAAAACCATCAGACATGATAAACCATGTATAAGTCGATTTCTTTTCCATTTGAAGATGTATTAAGATGGGCCGCCTACATCATAAAGTGGTGGGTTCATTCAATGGCATAATACAAGTTGACATATGAAGGTGGGCCTCTTCATATTTTATTTATCCTAGGATCACGAAGTTATAAATAAAACTATGATGTGGGGCACTTTAAATTATTATGAGTTGGGATTGTTTTTGTTGATATTATGGTAGCTGTGGGAGGTATTTACCTCCACGTGTAAACTTGACGAGAATAGAATATTCCAGGAAGCAAGAAGAAACCCTAATGAGTTGGCTAATAACCCTAGAAGACATGTCGGCTCAAGAGGATAAATTGTATTAGGTTATTAGCCTCCAAGAGAAGAAGTTGGCCAGAAGAAATAGTATATACTGAATAGACAAATACTTAGAATGAGAAGTCGGCCCAGGCAGTTAGCCAGAGTTAGTATAAATACAGGAGGCCAGTCTTCATTCTGGCATGCATTCTCAGAACTGCAGAGCAACACTTGTGCGCACTGTAGTTGCCCAGTTTGTGCGCAGGTTTGGAGGAGAGTTGCCGTTGCAGCTGCTGCAGCGAGTAGATTACGCTTTGGCTTGGACTATCTCTTGGTTAGGGTTTGGACTATCTGATCAGCTCTTGTTTGATGCGCTATCCTTGGGGAAAGGTGTGATACCCTTTGTTTGGCTATCTAGCCTAGGGTTTGCTTCCGGAGTGATTCTCTGTCAAGGTTAAGGTGCTCGGAGGGTGGCTTTGACCTATGGTTGGGTGACAATAGTGATATTGTCTATGGTAAAACGAGCACATCCATTATATTCTAACATGTTATGGGCCCATACCTCCTTCATTCAGTCTAACCGCTGGAAGGAAGCATGGCCATAAGGATATTAAGCTCGTTGAAGCACTGTCGCTAGGGTTTCTAGCAGGAGCAGTCACTAGAGCACTGTCGCTAGGGTTACTAGCAGGTGCAGTTGTAGAAACCCTAATCCTCTCATCGAGGCACCTTAAGTGAAGGGATTGACCTAATTTTTGGATAGATCAGTGCGCCCTAGCCTAGTGCATCTCCTGGTACTCTCAGCAAGCCAAGACGTCAAGTTTGAGTTTTCGGTCAAATCTAGGGTTGACCAAGGCAAAGAAGTCAGAAAACAAGTTAGATGGAGCTTCTAACTTCAGAGCGTGGAAGACAAGGATTGACCTCATTCTTGCCAAAAATAAAGTGCTGGATATCGTGAAACCAGAGTTTGAAGAAGGAAAAGAGAGAACCGCAAAACATTGCAGTTATGGAAAAGTTCAAAGACGGTGACATCAATGCCATGAGTATCATAGTGGACTCTATAAAAGACCACTTGATACCCGACATCTCCCATCTTGACTCATCGAAGAAGATGTACGATGCCCTAACAAACCTCTTCTCAGTTAGAAACATTGGACAAGTAATGAGTCTGAAGAATGAGCTCCGTGACATGAAGATGAATGATGATGACAACATAACATCATAATTTGTGAGGATATCTCAGTTAAGATATCAACTACAACCTATTGAATATATCATCTAAGAGAAGGAACTGATAAATATAGTACTCAACGGTCTTCCCAAGACATGGGATGCATTTTCCACAAGCATGAACATAAGGAAGGAGTATCCTACATTCTAAGNAGCAAGATTCAAGAATTTCAGGAACAAAAGGAAGTTTGGTTCAAGGAGGAAGCCAAATCAAGAGAAAGATATTTCAGAAATACAATGCTTCAACTGTCGAAAGTATGGTCACTACAAGAATCATTGTCCCGAGCTAAAGAAAAAGAAGGGGACACACGAAGCATCAGTTGCCGAAGAAAAGGAACCTACTAAGAAGACCAAGCAGGATAAAACATACTTCTTCTTCTAAAGACAAGGTAACAAATTACAATACTCTTCTTAGTTCTTGTACATATCTTGTATATCTATCTCTTAAAAGATAATATGTTCCAAGAAGAACTATACCTATGGAAGAACAACAAGATAAGGATTGCTATCATTATACAAGTCGGATAATACACATGAAAGGATGAAATACATCAAACAAATCATGTTGAAGCTATTACAAGATAAGCCGAAATTAGAATCAATCCTGAAGAAACTTAGAAGAAGCAAAGACAGATAGAAGTCAACAATCAAGAGGAAATTGGAGAAAGACTTATGACACTTTGTAGAAGACAATAAAGATGCAGACGTAAGCGTGGACTCTGTTAGATGGAGGGAGCCGATTATATATTTCCAAAAGAAAAACATGCACTCATACATGAAGCAAGGATTAGGAGGGAGCTAATCCTATGATCCATTGAAGATGATGAAGTGTATATCCATGGTAGTAGCCATGAAAGGCAGTACGTGTTCAGTTCGACCTTAGAAGAAGTCTTCTTCGAAGAGAAGCCTTAAAGTATCCCTGGTTGTCCATCCACATCCGTGATCCCATGATGAAAAGAAGAAGGGGAATCTTTAGGGCATGGAATCTATAAGAAACTCCATGGACCCAAGAGCTAAAGAAAAACATGAAGATTCCAAGAAAGAAAGAGAAGCCAGAACAACCAGTCATTATATCAAGAATCACTAGATTACCAGCCTGATATGAACTCACCAAAAAACAATCAAGCAGAGGAACTGAAAGTTATGATGAAGATCAGTGTATGGAAGACTTATGAATGAAAACATTGC
>SNQJ01S0001299.1:212804-258488 GCA_010110895.2 Picea sitchensis | reverse complement strand
CCAGATGGAGGGAGAAGACTATGATGATTACTCGTTCCAGTAAACCAGACATACCTCTACATGAGTCATTATATCATCCGCGATATCCATGGGTTGGAGTTCTACATCAGATGAATGCAAAGACTGTTCCCCAGAGCAATTGAGCAAAGAGCGTATGAAGAGCAACCTCAAGGCTTTGAGGTATACCAGAAAGAGACCCTTGTATACAGATGGAAGAAGACAACTTGGTGGAGAACCTCCAATGCACAGCAGAAGCGTGGTGAAGATTTTCTATAAACAGAGATATTGTATCAGAATGATTACTCAGAAGATTAGGATGATGGATTGCCAATCGATGACAACCATCTCATAATGACAGAAGAAGTGCCACATGGATATGTTCCAGTTTGACCCTTGCCACGATGTCGTGAGCTAGCAGGAACCAAAGAGGAATCCAACAATGACGTACTTTATTGATCAGAGCTATATGAAGCCAGTGTTCCAGACCGAAGTACATTTGAGATCAAGCATTACATTATCCGTGATGAAGTCCAGAAAGGAGAAAGTGGTTCTCCAATACATATCTCCACAGATGAGCAGATAAGCAAACATTTTGGTAAAGCTTCTGTCCAAGATGAAAGAGTTTGCATACTCAAGCTGGAGCTCGTGGAGACAACTTCCTTATTGAAAAAGGAAGAGATGACTCCCAGGTTGGGAGGGAGCACTTATGTGTTATTGATTGATGGACAGTCATTTTTCAGTTCGAAAAATGGTCCAGGATGAGTAGTTCCTTTCCAGTTCGGAAAGTGGTTTGAGATTTCTGATGGACAGACATTTTCCAGTTCGGAAAATGGTCCAGATCAAACGGTCATTTTCGTAATGAAAATGGTTCGATGGATTGTTGATGTACCATAGACAAAGATTTCCCATTGTGGTTAACATGGGGAATGGTCTAGGGCAGTCTCTCTTCTTGAGGGTTACTCAAGAAGACTGGCCCACCTCGCCGGACAACGATTTCCCATTGTGGTTAACATGGGGAATGGTCCGTTTTGGAGGTTGGTGCAGGACAGTCATTTCCTTAGGAAATGGTTTGGACAGTCATCCTTAGGGAAGATTCATTCTCTCCAGGTTGCACTTTGTTTAGTGCCGGAGGAATGGCCCAGGGTGGGGAATGGTCCAGGTTCAACAATCAGGGACAGACATTCCTTAGGGCAAACTCATTCTCTCCAGGTTACACTTTGTCTAGTGTCGGAGGAATGGGCCAGGGTGGGGAATGGTCCAGGCTCAGAAATCGGGACAATTATTCTTCCTTGCTTGAGAAGAATAGTCCAGATAACTCATCATTGATGTTTTACCTTCTGAGGGCAGATGCTCTTCCAGATCTCACAGATGTGAGTGGAAGAATGGCCCAGATGATTCAGTTTATATCATAACATTGTTTCTATGTAGGTTGATATCAGATGATTGTTATGAAGACTGTATGTCTCTTGACAATAGATGTATACTACTGTGGCGGATGTGTTCCACTGTTTGTGACTATACATCAATGATCAAGTACCTGTGTGCTACTTGGTGTGGTAGTGTACCACTGGATTGTAGTTGTGTACTACTATGGATGGACACAATTGTGTTCTATTGAATGATATTGTTCTGATTGCCTTGAAGACTATCAACAGTGTTGAAAATGATTATCAGCTAGATGGATGATCAATGGACAGAGATTTCCCAGACGAAAAATGGTTCAGGACATTTATTCTTCTAGGACATATGTCCGGATTAGAAGAATGGCTCTTGTGTCACTCTATGGTGTGAGTGACTTATCCAACATCATGTCTAATTACTCAGTTGGAGTATGGTTTCGAGAGATGATGTAGCTGATGACACTGATGGTGATGATGGTGCTCATGATCTAGTCATGAGATGCTATCGTGTGCTCATGATCTAGTCTTTACAACTATGTTGATGCTACCGGGTGAATGGTATGTTTGTGCTCAAGACCATTACCTGTAATACCTCCCTAGCTAGGAGGGAGTGTTGATATTATGGTAGCTGCGGCAGGTATTTACCTCCACGTGTAAACCTGACGAGAATAGAATATTTCGGGAAGCAAGAAGAAACCCTAATGAGTTGGCTAATAACCGTAGAAGACATGTCGGCTCAAGAGGATAGATTGTATTAGGTTATTAGCCTCCAAGAGAAGAAGTCAGCCAGAAGAAATAGTATATACTGAACAGACAGATACCCAGAATGAGAAGTCGGCCCAGGCAGTTAGTCAGAATTAGTATAAATATTGTAGGCCAGTCTTCATTTTGGTAGGCATTCTCAGAACTGCAGAGCAGCACTTGTGCGCACTGTAGTTGCCCAGTTTGTGCACAGGTTTGGAGGAGAGTTGCCGTTGCAGCTGCTGCAGCTAGCAGATTACGCTTTGGCTTGGACTATCTCTTGGTTAGGGTTTGGACTATCTGATCAGCTCTTGTTTGATGTGCTATCCTTGGGGAAAGGTGGGCTACCCTTTGTTTCTCTGTCTAGCCTAGGGTTTGCTTCCGGATGTCAAGGTTAAGGTGCTCGGAGGGTGGCTTCGGCCTATGGTTGGCTGACAATAGTGATATTGTCGATGGTAAAACAAGCACATCCATTATATTCTAACAGTTTTCGCCCCTTAAATGACATGGATGCACTTTGTCTATTTGTGGGATGGGGCTGCCCCCTTCACATTCATACGATGCCTTGTGAGTTGTTCTTTTAATTGAGCCACCATATAGAATGGATTCTTTGTTCCTCATGCCACCATGAGTCGTCACATATGGAACCATTGCCACTTGAATGAGTTAGCCGTGGACATGGATGCAAAGGATTATTGGAGCCACTCAAGCCGTGGATTGTTTTCACATTGTTGAGCTGAGATGGAATGCAAAATATTATTGGGGCAACCGTCTTACTCACTAAACGTTTCACATAGCTATTGCGTTGGACCAATCATTTGATGAGCTATCTCCACATATCAGTCCGAGTTGACCGAGCATTATTTGAAGTGGGAACGAATTGGATAGAGCCAATGGTTTCATGGATGATATGCCCTTTTAAATCATTAAACTATGTCATGGAAACCATGATGGATGTAATGAGTGGCACCCTTCTATTATTTCATCCATGAGATAGTGTATGTATGAGCCATGATTTTTGCAAGCCAAATAGAGGGGATGCCGTATAACACATGGGGATACCATGTTATTGGGCCGTCTCATGGGCAAAGTTTTATTTTTTTAATTATTATTAAACGGAGGTTGATTTTTTAGGCAAGAAAAAAAAGATTGCATTCTTGATTATTGATGTAGGCCCATTTTAGAATGGTAATGTTATTTTATTGTAAGAAGTTGAGCTAGAAGCTCTATAAAAGAGCAACTTCCTCATTTGGTCAGCATGGTTGGATTTGGGAGGACTCGCTCCCTTGGAGCTTAATGCAATATTTTGGATGTGTTTGGAGGTGCTACACAATTGTCTTCTGGGTGGGGTCATCTTTCATACTTTCATTGCTGTTGTTTCACTGAAATAGATTTGACATATGCTTAAGGAGTAGGGGCTTGGTATACTCCTTCCATTCTCGTTTCAGGTTGTCATTGGAATTTTGTTCATGATTGTATCTCTTTCTCTACTCATGGATGAATGCACATTAACATGATTCCTGATAGCCGCAATCTCACCCAACATTGAATGTTGTCTACATATGTAACTTCCCTAGGCATATTTCTGCAACATAGGGAAGCAAGGAGAAGAGCACTTTGAGCTTGTATTTTTCAGCCACATTATCTCTTTCCTATCTTCATAACAACCTCCCATGTGAGCTTTGTTGTGACTCCATTCTCTGAATGAATAAGGCACTAATCTCCAACCCTACCATCCACTTTATTTCTGCAACTCTTATAACCTTGTTTTGCTGGAAATTACTTTTCACATTTCCTTGCACTTCATAGTTTTATTCTCCAACAATCCTATTTAGGGAAAGCCTCGCTTGAGCTGGAGGAGAGCCAACCTGAAGAGCAGAGGGGAGTTGGTGAGGTGACAATGGCTAACCCCTTATTTACCCAAAATTATCATCCAGGTGCTTGGGACTTTTTGCATGTTCATGATGACAGATTGTACGATAACAAGGCTGACAGTTACCGCGGTTCTCTACTTTTGGATCACCAACAGATAATGTGTTGAAGTCGATGCAGGATGATGTTCTAAAAAGAAGAGCAATGATGACTCTCTTTCTTCAGAGTGAAGTGATAACTTAGGAAGATATAAGATGAAAAGGGTACCATATCCCTATTCCTGGATGAGGGGGACGACTGACTCAAAGCAAAAGACTCAGTGATGAGGAATGAAGAGTCAATACATAAGATGACTTGAGACTCTCTTATGTCTCTTGAACTACCAATCCTAAAGGCTCAATGCTTTGGAACATGAATAAACGAGACCCCCATCTAGGCTCACTCTAATGATAAGACACAAAGGCTCGACATATGTAAGATAAGGCACTTAGAATTTGGCCTGGGAATAGCAAAGTGGAAAGCCACTATACTATGAAAGGAAAACATCACAAGACATGACCACATGCTGATATAATTTGGCAAAAATTAGTGACACTTAAGCAAAGGCTGAAAAGTAAGACACTGCAAAGAAAAGGTAAACTGTTGTCCTAAACATAAAAAATTAGCAAGAAGGAAAGAATGAAATGACATGCGGAAATGAAAAATAACTACCTCTAAAACCAAATATTTTTACCTCAAAGTTGCCATGATCAAATCATCATACTCAAAGGACCAATATAACCATGCATCCAAATGATCAGTGCGATGGGAAAGGTCAACAAAGTCAACCTTCCAGGGGGACCAATCGTGAAATCTCATATGACCCAAAGCTGCCTTGACATACTTGCCAATGAAGGCATAACTGAAGGGTGTCGGTTGGGATGGTATTTCAACAGTAATAAGCATGAATTCATGAGAGCCAAAACTCTTAGAATCTACCTACTGAAATACCTCCATCATTTTGAGCTCGACTGTGTCCTGATGAACTCTGATATCCAAGCTTTGATCATTCATAGGATCCTGTTGAGGAACAAGATCCGGTTGCTGGACCGTAGGAAAAATGTAAGGGCTATCATCCTCTAGTTGAACCAAAAGTGGTTCCTCCTGCTGTAATGGTATCTGGTCAATCTGTTCCTGGACCACTACTAGGATGGGCACAAATGAAATCTTTTGCTGATCCATTTCTACTTGGTTAACCTGTGGTTCATCCTCTTGAAATTTTTCATCATCACTAATGGGAGGAACCAATGAACACACTTGAGTATTCAAATCTTCACCTTCATCTTCATGGAGCTCTGCATATGGCTCAAGTGGTGCAACTACTAGTTCCTGATCATCTAAGCCCGAGGGACCATCATCCTGCGCATCTTTGGGAACCTGGCATGGTGCAAGTTGTGGTTCATCTTCAATATCAAGGACTTCTTACACTTCTGTAGCAACTAATGTTTGAAAATCATGGATCAGAAAGAAACCGTAGGTTGCAATAAAATGTCTTTCTAACTTAATAGCAACAACTTGGGCCTCTAGAGTTTGAGGTTCCGTACTCTTGAGAAAAATACCCAAAATTCCATCAAATGCCTCAAGATAAAAAATCAAAGAACAAGCGTCATTAGGCCTTATAGTAACGGGAAATTTATAATAAGTCTTAGAAAAACGAGCATTGAAAATAGTGACGGTCTCATCCCCATTCTTTTTAGTATTAGTAAAATCATTAATCAAGGAAAACTATTCTTGTTTATTTGCCCATCATTCAATGAACTTCTTTTGGAACAAATCCCATCCATCAATGGAGGCATTCAGAAGGGACTTGTACCATTTTCGTGCCTCCCCCTCAAGGGTTGACACAAACATCCTCATCACCATATCCTCATGTTCCACGCCAAAATCCTCCAACACTATTAAAAAATCAGCTAAGTGATCCTCAACCGATACTCCAAAATTCCCTGCGAACCGAGGTAATCGTTTAAGATAGTGACTTGCAGGGAAGTCATGAGGATAATCTAGAATTGCAACAAAATTGAGTGGGTCAAAAGCAGAGAATCTCCACCTTACTGGTGGCCTCACAACTACAACCATATTGTTAATCCGAAATAGAAACAAGTACAACTGCTACCCTACTACTAACTTGAAATGAAAATAAAACCAAAGATGAAGATGTCGAAGTTATAGTCACCATAGTGCTCGTCGAAAAGAAGTTACCAAAGAACTCAGTATGCTTACCAACTTCGAGAGGAGTTCCTGGTGAAAGAGTAGTCTTGTTTCGGGAAAAGATGTTAGAGTTTGTTTAAGCTCGGAACTAGACCTTGTGAGGGAATCGAAACCGAAAGGTCTTCTTGTGTAAGTCCCATATGGAGTTGTCTGTGTATTATGTGGAGTCACCAGGTGAGCTAAAACACAGTATAACAATGAAATAAAAACTCATCGAATGACGTGTTACCAAGGCTTGCAATCCCCGACAACGACGCCAATTTGTTAGCACACTTTTTCACCTTCCAACCAGATCTGATAATTAAAAAATAAGCGATGGAAAAGTGGCTAATTCAAGGAGATAATGCCCCAAATTGTCATGAGCAAACCTCCTCTCCGTTTGGGTTGGTGCATGCCAACCTCAGGGGGGAGTCCCTGGGTATCGGGCTGCTGATCTTGGATCTGATTTTTTTATAAAAAACACACAAAAAGAACAACAAAAAATATGCCATGGACAACGTGTAAACAACCCGCCAAAGTGTTAGGAGAAGACAATTTAAATTCGCTTGGAGGGACCTTGCATTGTTAGCATGAGAAAGATGAAAGAAAAGGAAGAGAAATACCACTTAAAAGATAGAAAAGTATCACAAAATGGTATTGAACTATTAATTCAATGCATAAAGAGCAACCACTATACTGACAAGAGTGAAAGCTCGAAACTAAGCACAACACTTCTTTATTGATGGCCGCCAAAGGGTTGATTGCACCACATCAACACGCATGAGAATTGACACTATGTTGGTCTTCACACAAAGAAAGAGTAGATAGTCTAAGAAGAATGAGAAGAGAGAGAGATAATAATGAGTGCTACTGCTGCAAAAATCCGACCCCGATCCATGTAGATATCACTCCAATATATAGGTATGGGGGCGCACTTCTAATAAGAAGCCATGAGGGCGCATGAGAGAGGGAGTAGGGGTGGGAAAACGCATAAGGAAGAGAGTAAAAGTGAGGAATACATGTGCATGAGGGAAGTAGAGTGGAAGAGTGAGTCCAACCCCCACGTGTGACAACCAAAAAGGGAGTGAGGTGTGTTAAGTGAGGAGAAGAGGGGGTTTGCACCCTAGATTTTAGGGAGAGAGCGCATGGGAGGATGTAAAAGAGGGGGAATAGAAGGAAATAAGAGATAGGGAGTGGGAAAATAGGAGATTGGGTATAGATTTAAACACATGATAGGAGAGGAGACGAGTTAAGTGAGTGAGGAAGAAGTGGATGTGAATGAATAAGGAAGAATGCACCCTAAAATATAGGGAGGAGGTGCATTCAAGGAGAGGGCAAGGGAAACAAGAAGCTATGTGTGAGAGAAGTGTAGAATAGGTGCCTTTCATGAGATATGCGCTAGGGATTAGGAGACAAGGATGTGAGGTGGCGCATGCATGGAAGAAAGAGGGAATAAATAAGAAGAATGTGCCACACGTGTGGGAGAAGAAGGGAGAGTGAGGGTGCATCCTAGGAAAGAGATATAATTAATGAGAGGGGATTACTGTGCCTTAGGCTTTAAGAGAGGAAGAAAACACACAGAGGAGGAAAACAAGACTCAAACACATGTTCTTGGGCTAAATTTAGCTAAGACATGCATGCGCTAGCCCTTAAGAGAGAATGCGCCCTATTTTTTATGGATTTGGCATTTAAGAGGAATTAAAAGGGATTTTAGTGAAATTAATTGCATGGAAAGTGAGTTAATGACGAATGAGAGGAAATCAAGTCAGTAATTTAAGCCTTGATTGGCTCAATCACGTCCATGAGACTGCCACCTCATCCACATGCCCCCTTTAATTAATTAATTCTTCACTTTAATGCTTTTATCCTTGGAAAGTGCGCCCCCCATTAAATGATGCCAAGTAGATGCCACATGTCACACTGTACCACTGGCACATGTTGGAATTTGACCGTGCTGCTTGTCACCTTTGGAGGCGACCACCCTTGCTATAAATAGGAACTGCTAAAAATAGGGTCCGACTCCTAAAAAATAGGAAACTGTCAAAAACGTCTAGGATGACTAGGAGAATACCGCTATGTGTCAAATGTCTAAAAATAGATACTGTTAAAAATATAATCTTGCCGCATGTCAATGATATCATACTCATTGGATTCGATTTTCCATGAGGATTCCAAATACTCAATCAGAATTGACATGTGGGCCTTGGTGCTCCACTTGCTAAAAATAGAAATACTAACAAGTCATCTCATAAAAGGTCCAAAAGACTTAGAACATCTCAAGGATCAATACTATACGCTCAAAATTGAAAATCCTAATCTGAGGCTTGGAGCTCAACCTGCTAAAAATAGAAAGTACTTGGATGATCCTCGGAAAAGTGTCATTGGGCTCAGTATCATGCAAGGACCAATACCGTATGCTCAGAGCTGTCAAATGATTCTCCAGTCATTGTCTCCTAAAACGTAGGGCACCTGCTAAAAATAGCAATCTCTCTCCAATCCGTGTGAAACTGTGCTATCTATATCTTTGAAGCAAAAACAACCACAAACCAGTTCTGTACCTGTCTCTGATGGGAACCAACCTTTGGCTCATACAAGTGCTCAACCTGTGTAAATCTCTGATGCCAGCCAAAATAGACTATGCTAGCTCTTAACCTTCAGCGTTTTCAAGGGTAAAAATCCAAGGGTTGGAAATACTATATATATAAATATATATATGTATAAATATTAAATAATGCTCATATATTTGTAATAAATTATATATGTATAAATGCATAAATAAATAATTTATCTAATTATTTTAGTTCTATTGTTGTGATTCATGAATGGTTTTGATTCTTAACTTTGAATATATTTTAATTTTTTTTTAAAATATTGTTATATTTTTTGTATGTGTCGTTTCCCTGCCGTATCTGGATCCTGGTAACATAGCTGGAAACAACTACAAATATTTGCCATATATGGAAAAGTGCACTGAATCATACTCATACATCATACTGGGTAACACTGTAATGCATGATTCCATCATCCAAGCTTGACCTAGATCAGTCTCTCAAGGATGACCAGCTGTCATATGATATCAGATTCGGGAATTCGACTTGAAACAACATAATTTTGCAGAAAAGGGAAGGAAACAGGGACAATAAAGGACCTATGACTACTCGTGCATGTGTAGGACAATGAATTATGCTCCAAACTCAAAAGCATTGACCTAAGGATGACTGAAAGCAGAAATAAATGACAAGACAACAGGATGAAATTTAAGGACAACAAATGAACTGGCAATAAAGGGCTCTAACTACGCAACTGAACATAAAACAACACCCCCTTTTTTTATATATGTATGAGCCAACAACTCTTATTCTGGAAGTTTATCAGACGTACCATTATTGATCACTATAATCAGATGACCAATACAACCATGCAGACAAGTGATTTATCTTATGGGAAAGATCAACATAGTCAACCCTCTAGTGTAGCCAATCATGAAATCTCTCAAGGCAGAAAAATGTATGCATGTGCTTGCTGGTCAAGCAACCAAGTAGGTCTGCTGACTAAAACTTGAAACATGGTCCCTCACCAGTGATCAAGAGGCAAGTAGAAGAGTCAAAACTCTTTAGATTTGCTTCCCAAAAGTCCATCATTCTCAACTCAACTAGTTCATGACTAATCCTGATATCTGAGAAATGATTAGCCTGAGGATGCTCCTGAAGAACCAAAACTGAATCCAGGATCATTGGCAAACTGTGAGGAAGATCATCTTCTGGCTGAACCGAAAGTTGCTCCCCCTGTAACATTGGTATCTCAATAAACTGTTCTTGAATCACCATTGGGATATGCAAGGACAAACTGTCCAACTGATTCAATTCTGCATGGTTGATTTGCTGCTCATGTTTTTGAAATTTATCATCATGATTGGAAGGAATCAACAAACCTACTTGTAAACTTGACTTTTCATCTTCATCTTCATCCTCATGTAACTTTGCATATGGCTCAAGTGGTGTAATTACTGATTCACGATCATCCAAGTATGAGTTGTTGTCTATCTCTTCATCAATGTGAACTTCATGACATGCAAAGATTCCATTATTCTGTTCCCTTTTTGCATAAAAGAATTTCTGCACTCTCAGGGCAACATAGAAAGCTTGCCCTAAATCTGTTGTGTTCTCACTGTTAAATTGTGAGCTTGATTTCTTATGCGGATTATTTCTTTGAATTCGTCAACACTTTGATTCCAGCTTAATACATTTCAACAATATAGAATCATAACTGAATAGCAATAAACATGTAGATACATAAGCATGCACATCAACAACACATATACCAGGGGAAACCCTGTACAGGAGAAAAACCCTAGCAAACAATTTTCCTTTATTGCATTAATAATGTATGATCACTTACAAATATCCACCATGAAAAATCTGCTCTTAATTGAGCTTGCCAAGATGACTTAGACCAGACTGTAAGACCTTGTAGAAGTAGAGAGACTTGGCTGATATAATCTCTTGTTATTGACCAACACTGTGGAAGATACCATGCACTGCCTGGGTGCTGCTTTGCTGTCTTTTACAGGACTGATATACAACCTCACCTAATAGGGATATAGGCAGCCTTTCTTGACTGATATGATGCCCTTTTTCTTGACTGATGTGCTTCCTTTCTTTGACTTTTATGCTGTCCTTTCTGGACTGTTATGCTGTCATTTCTTAACAGGAATATACGCTGCCTTTTTGTGACTGTTATGCTACCTCACTTAACAGCCTTACTCTGCATAACAAGACTCGCTGCTCACCCACACGCTCCAAAACCTTGTATCTAGAACGAGGGTCAACCTCTTCATTTAAAAGCATGGAGAGGTGAAGGAGGAAGGCTCGAATTAGGAGCTTGAATGCATGCTTTCCTAACTCGACTTTACACTTCAGGAAATAGACCTTGGACACAAGTTCGAAACTAGAACTTGACTTGAGACTTCAGTTACAACTTGCCCTTGACTTGACAATGCATGCGAACTAACTCAGCATGCACATCTCATGCATGCAACATGCAACTAGACATGCATGCAACATGCGACATGCGACAAACTTGACAATTTTGACTTTGACCTAGACATGCAACTTTGACTTTTACAACTCGACTCTTTACATGGCAATTCAAATTTCTCTTCATGGTGGATAATGTTACACGTTGTTGGCTTTTTACTCTTCTATTGGTCTTGAGGATTCTTTATGGGGTATTCTGATTCTATTTTACTATCACAGATTGACCCTGGTTCAGATTTGATAAGCTTCCCAACAAAATCCCTTTAAAACTATCGACCCCTCTGGTAGACCAGAAGGCAACGCAACACACAGAGTGTATTGCACAGTCTCACCCGAGGTAGCTCTATGGGTGGCTGCAATACTCAGGTGTTTGCAACCTGATAATGAGCGGAGATCTGTGGTTGTGCTTTGTAATTTTGATTCATTCATTCTAACATCTACTTACAACGTTCATTCTATTCATGCATGTGGAATACCAGATCTAACTAGTTAATTCATTCATCTAACATTCATCAATTAATCAGACATAGAGATGCATACATTCATTCACATAACACAGGTTTTACCGTGGTTCACCCCCTCCTGGGCTACGTCCACAAAGATCTGGCTCTCATGCTTTTATTATGCTTTAGAATTATATCATGTCGCGCGTGGTTACAGTCTTAGGTCTCACCCTTTTCCACAGGCTCCTCTATCCCTGTGAGGCTAACTAGATCACACCAGGCTCCTTAGCCTGCGATCTAACCCGCGGGATCGAGTTGCTCAATACTCTCCTAGCTCACCAGCTTAATGACTCTTACAATACTTACAACTTTCCTTCCTCTGTGCATTTTTGTATATTTCTTCCCTCGTCTTTTTGTTTCTCAATGTCTCTCTCTTTCTCCTAAGTACTACTTATTTATATCCTTGGCTCACCAGCCATTACAATACATTACAAAAACCCTAACCCTAACGTCGTTAGGTCTTCCTTGCATGTGCGCCTCGCCTACTTCTCTTACATGTGCTGCTTTTCCTTCCAACTGTCTTTTCCTCCTTGCATGCTTCTCCTCCAAAAATAACCTTTCTTCCTGACTAGGCCTCCATCCAACAGGCCCCCAACATTGACATATGGCTCGTCCTGAGCCACCTAAACTTTGTGCGCTTCTTCAATCTCTCTTGCGAGAGTTTGGAACTTCTCTGTGAGTTCCTTTGCTTGCGCTTGAGACTGTGCGGTCTTTTCTCTGCGTGCGCCCAATACTTGCGCTTCGATCTTGTCGCTTATCATCTCTGCGCACTTTGCATGAGTCTGTGCCATGTTCTTCTTTGCGTCTTCTTCTTGCGCAATGACCTCCCTTGCCCGCTCTTGGAGAGGTTCCATTTGAGCTTGGCGCTCCTTCTGTGTCTGCGCGGCTATTAGTTCTGCCTGCAGCTTCCTCATATCTTGTGCTCCTTTGACGCGCTCAGTGATCGACATCGTCTTCTGCCTCTGCTTGAGGTCCTTGATGTTTGCGTTTATCTTCTCCTCCTCCTTTTACCACTGCTGGACCTGTTGATCCTCCTGGAACTTCGTCCATAGCTGTGCTGCTTTATCGAACAAGTCAGCAGCTGCGTGGACTTGTCGCTCCATCTGCTCTATTTGTGCTGCTGCTTCCTGCTTCCTCTGCTCCTTCACCTCCGGGGGAGTGGTAGGTATGAGCTGTTCTCGGAGGTGCTCAATCTCCTGCCTGTATTGATCGATTGTCTGCACAATCTGATCAATCTTCTGCGTCGCCGTGAGCTCTATTGTCTACGTGCTCTTTGGATTTTATCATAGGATACAACCAATTCCTGCTCGAGCCTATTTGCACGATCTTTCTCATCTTTGGTCTCGAGCTTGACCTACTTGAGCACCAATTACAACTCTTCTCTGCTGTCCTTCGTCTGCTGCAATTCCGCTACGTCTGTGCGTGCGCGTGACTGTACCTCCCGCGCGACTTTGACTTGCAGTTTATACAATGCCTTGGTTGGTATCCGTGCCATTACCAATTGGATTTGGGCCAAATCTTTCAATGGTGTCTGACCGACAAATTCATCCATGCGCAACATGCTGGGTGTAACGTGAAACGTCGAGCTCGGTTGTGTTGTTGTCTGGATCCTATTCTGCTCGCTCGATCCAGCCTTGGCTCCTGTCTGTGATGCTACTGGGATTGATTCTATTCCTCTGTCGACCCTCTATGTTTCTCTGATTTGCTTGAGGAGCCGCCTCATGTCTGCCAGCTCATCCTGCATCCTATCCATTTGGCACTGAGCTTCGTCAAAATCCTTCGGTGTTCGATCCTGGACCCTCTGGGCCACGAGGTCCACGTCGTCCTCCATGATCGTGTATTCTGGTGGCGTTTTGTGCGCCTTAGTTTTCTTGCGCGCACCCCCCATTTGTATAATTGGCCTCTTGGTCTAGCCTTGCTCTTGTTGAGTAGCACTTGATGTGGCCCCCTGTGATGTCTCAGTCTCTTTTTCCTGTTCCTGCGGTGCCTGGGTGTTCTTCTTCTTCCTTGCCTTGGTGCCTTTCTTGGACACACCCCCTTTCTTCTGTTGTGCTGGGTTCTGGCCTGTCCTTGGCTTCTTGGATGTTGTTTTGTTTCCTGCAGGTGTCTGTTCCTGCCCTGCTTCAGCCTCCTTATCTGCGGACATCTCTCGATTCAAGTCTGGAATCCTCTAGTCCTCGTGCCAATCCCTGATGGCCATTTCTACGTCCTCTTCCTTGACGCAGTGCCGCAGTTGTAGCCATTGGTTCTCGGGATCCTTTCGTGCTTAAATCCACATTGTATGCCTGGTTGCTTTGAAGTTGGCTATGCTTTGATACTGTGCGACCACTTCTGGTGTAATCCGCCAAGTGTTGGCGATGCTTTCCTGCAGGTCGTTGTAATATCTTGCGAACATGCCTGCATTTACACTTTTGTTCTTGGGGTATGAAGTGCTCCCCAACGATAGGTATTGTGCTGCGCGAAAAGGATTGGATCTCGTGGAAAAGTATGTATACTTAGGCTCCCTCCATCCGACCAAGGTGATTAGGACGAGTAGCCACGAATAGTGAAATTATGTCTCCAGGTCCTACGCGTCCTTGCAGTCTTCCAAGAACAAATTCAACAAAGTACGGGGCCCAACTGAGTATAGCCCTCCGCACACTGTGCTGCAGCTGCGACGACTCCGATAGGGACTTCCTCCTTGCGGCATTTCCCGAGTAACTTACACGGCATGATTTTTGTGGCCATCCTTGTTGCCGCGTCACTAATACGCTTAATTATGATTCCGTGCGACCCTCTTTCTGTACCATACGTCTTCGTCATTTCCTCGGCGAGTGCCTTCTCCTTCGTTTTGTCATCGAGAAATTGCACAGGTGTCTCCCCCATGGTGACAACCCTGTAATATATATGATGAGCTCCACGTCTATCGAGACGAGTTGTTCCAGCATAGGTATCCTCCGTGGGTAACTTCCATAAACTGCTTGACGTAGTTGCTTACGTCCCGACCCCTTCCAAAGTGCGGGATGTCCAACAGGCCTAGAATCCTGGTTTTGGCCAGTCCGACTGCCCACTATTTTGGTTGGTTAATTGGTTCGCCGAAGTGTCTTATATCCACAGTATTCAGGTAAATTTTCTTGGCAAACTCCGGAAACTTGTCCGTGTCAGTCACATCGTGATATGAGTAGCGTAGTTTCTCCACGTGGCCTAACAGGTAACCCGAGACAGGCACCCCTTCCAGAATGCACGGCAAGACTATGGCTGTGGCAACCTGCTTACGTGGTGATATTGCTACTGGCTGTTTTCCCTTCCGCTGTGGTGGCTAACTCGAGGTTCCAACCTCCATTGTTCTCTCTTCTGCATACTCCTCTGCCCGACCAGTGACATCTTCCACTATGCCCTCCTGTGGCTATTCCTGCATGGTTGTGTGTGACCTTTCTGGCGCGACCGTTTCTGCTTGGTTCAGGACCGTCCCGTTAACCCTCGGGGCTTCTTCAGGGTTTTCCGAGCGCAAAGGATTTCCTATATCCTGGGTCTGCTGATTCTGTCCGAGTTCCGGCATATCAATGTCCATGCCCACTAGTGCTGTCTGTTGGGTTTTCTCCACCACTGGGTTGGGGCTTCTTGATGCCATATCGGGCGACGAAATTTCGTCCATGTTGACGATTTTCGGAGGCCGAGGTGATTGTTGTTCGCTTCCTTGTGGCCGCTGAGGTGCTTTGATGTTGCTTCGAGGTCGTTTGTAGGTCTGGCTTGACGCTCCTAACTTGGGTGGTGCCATGGTGGTATAGGTATTCTCCGTTGAGCTTAGTTGGCTCTGTAACTTCTGCAAACTCGCTCTCTGCTCTGTATACTCTATCGCTCTGTGCTTTTCTCAATTTCTCAACAACCCTTCAGATCCTCGTGTGCTTACCTTATATAGGAATCGTGTGAAACTTCTTGGAGACATTACCAAATTTGCGTTTTGAATGAACTGACGCTTCCTGGGTACTGGCCAATGAATTCTCTTGCCGTTGCCAGTTGGCGCGATTAATGCGGTTTCCTGTCAATCGTTCTTGTCATTCAATTTTGATAGCCGCTATCTGTTGGCGCTTATTTGCCGTACCCTCCATTAACTCCTTTTAGTGACAGTTGGTCCTTTCTCCGTCACGCTAGCGTTTCCGAGTGCACGTGCACATACTCTTTTCTGTGCGCTATGCCTTTGTTGCTATCTTTTGATGTCCGGCGCAGTAACCCCTCTGTTTTTTTTTTAGTATTTTTAATTCCAGTTGCTAGGAGGTCGACTGTCCCTATACAGCTTCAGTCGACTCCCATTGATCATCCCTCTGAGTTCTTTTCCTCCTAAATCCTTCAACTGTACAACTCCCCTATCTGTGACAGTCTTTACTTCGTATGGTCCTAACCAATGCATTTTGAGTTTTCCTGGGTGCTGAAGAGATTTACTGTCGTACACCAACACTAAGTCTCCCTACTTGAAATTTTTCCTCTTGATATGCCTATCATGCCAAGATTTGTCCCTTGCTTTCTGTACTTCTTGGTAAAACCCTGCTAGAATCCTATCTTCCTCCATGATCATTAGCTGATTTAGCTTTTCCTGTACTGCGCCGCTTTGTCTTGTTGGTAATTGCTGCTACGCGCAGTCTAGGTACCAAAAACTCTAATGGCACCACTGCTTCTTGTCCATACACCAATCTGAATGCTGTTTGCCCTGTCAATTTTTTGCATGTGGTCCTATACGCCCATAGTACTGCTGGTATCTTCAAGTCCCAATCATCCCTATTAACGTTACATATCTTTGTCAGTGCATTCTCGAGGATCTTGTTAAAGGCTTCCACTGTTCCATTTGCTTGAGGATGATATGGTGTACTCTTTTGATGATAAACTTGAAACTCATCAGTCATAGCCATAATAGTGCTGTTAATGAAGTGAGTGCCTTGGTCACTCATCAAAATTCTTGGGCAGCCAAATCTAGTGATCACTTGCTCAAACAAGAAGTGTGCTGTTGTCTCTGTGTTGTAATCTTTCACTGGTGCTGCTTCTACCCATCTTGTGAAATACTTTGTCGCAGTAATAATGTACCTCGCTCCTGACCTTTTTGCTGGTGGGTTAATTGGTCCCACAAAAACTATTGCCCATTTGTCGGATACCTGCAAGGTTACTTGTGTTCTCAGGGGCATCTTGTCCCTTCTATTCGGTTTACGAACCCTCTGACATACATCGCATTTCTGGCAGTAGTCCTTTGAGTCTCTGTGAACAATCGACCACCATAGTCTTGCGCGCAATACCTTTTGTGCGGTAGCTTTGCCTGCATAATGTCCTCCTGCTATTCCCTCATGGGCTTCTGCTAAAATCCTAGGTCTTTCATGTTCTAGCACACATCTTCTCAAGATGCTATCTGCACCCATTTTGTATAAGTGTCCTACAATTAATTGATAGTTTGCAGCCCTGACTACCAGATTTTTCTTCTGCGCAGTGTTGAATTCCTGTGGCGCAGTCCCTGTACTCAGGTACTGGATGATGCCTGCGAAGTATTCATCGACTATCTAGATTCTAGACTGAAAATAGTTGTGCATCGGGGAAATTGTCCTCTAGATTCGTAGGTTCCTCCCCATTGGTGATCCTCGACAGGTGATCATGTCTTGCGTTCAACTTCCCTGGTTTGACTATCACTTCAAAGTCAAATTCCTGGAACAACAATAACCATCTACAAATTCTCCTCCCCAACACTGGCTTGTTGACGAGGTATTTGAGCGCTGAATGGTCGGTGAACATCTTGAAATGTTTTCCCAGTAAATAATGCCTGAATTTCTGAAGCGCATAGACCATAGCTAAGCCTTCTCTTTCTGTGGTATTGTAATTCTGATCCGATTCTGACAGTTTTCTGCTAGCGAATGCTATAGGATTGTCCAATTCTCCTACTCCTGATTGCGCTAGAATAGCTCCAAGTGCTATGGCTGATACATCTAAATGGACATGGAATGTCTTTTTCCAATCGGGGAATACTAGTATTGGTGCGGTTACCATCTTCTCTTTTAGGGTGTCCAATCCATGCTGATAGTCCTCATTCCATTGAAACTTGGTGTCTTTTCTTAGCAATTTCTCCATTGACGAAATGATCTGCGCATATCCCTTTATAAATTTCTTGTAGTATCCTGTGTGTCCTAATGTTGCTCTTAACTGACGGACTGATTTTGGTGGTGGTAGATTAACAGTTACTGCGATCTTGGCAGGATCTACTAGCAAGCCTTGTTTGCATACTATATGGCCCAATAGTATCCCAAAAGTTTTTCCGAAGATACACTTTTTGATATTTAACGATATCTGACACTGCTTGCATATTTCTAACATCAGTCTCAACACTCCTACATGGTCTTTCAACAGACTATAGACTGTCCAATTGTCCAGATATACCTCTAGAAACTAGTGGATGAATTCTTTGAATGCAGCTATCACTACTCTGGAAAATATTGCTGGTGCATTCTTCAGTCCAAACAGCATGACTGTATACTGGTAGGATCCCCATTCCGTGGTAAAAGTGGTCTTTTATTTGTCTTCCGTTGCTATCTTGATCTAATGGTATCCTGAGAATCAGTCGGTGAATGAATAAGCTTCTTGTCCTCCCACGTTCTCCAGTACCTCATCTGTGAAAGGAGTAGGGAGTGGGTCATGTAGGCACACATCATTCAACTTCCTCCCTCAGATCGACACATATTTTTATACCCCATTGTTTCTTCTCCTGAACTACCATCGGGCTTACCCATTCAGATTCCTCTACAAGTTCTATGATTCCAGCCTCCAACATCCTATCGGTTTTAGCTTTGACTTTTTGCTTATATATCGGGTTTAGTCTATATGGTCGTTGTCTGATCGGTCTTGCCTCAACTCTGAGCGATATCTTCATTTCGCCTAGCTCTCCTGCTATGCTTTTCATTTATGTGAACGTTGTTGGGAACATGTCACTGTACTCGCGCAATAACTCTGTTATGCTTTCCACTGTTTGCTCGTCCCAGTAGTCTCCAATGCTGGCCATTTTGGGATTCTCAACTGTTCCAATGTTGACTTTCTTCACCTTGATCGACGGAGCAATTACTTCTGATTCCAGAGGTGGACCTTCCACTTCTCTTTCACCTTCAACTTCCTCAATCCGAACATCGCGCGGGTCATCTTCATCTGGTGCTTCTTCCGGCACGTGGTAGCATGACAATAGTTCTTTTACTGTCTGTTTGTTTTGCTGTTGTTTTTCTGTCATGAGTTCAACTTCCAGTTCTTTAATGAATATCACCCCTCTGATTTGTTTAAGTGTTGCATCTATGTTGGGGTTCTCATGCTCAAATTAGAAAGTGACTGTAAAGTTTTGCTGTAATACTGTCCAGCTTGTAGTTTCTCTGCGCAGTTCCTGGTCTGTATACCAGTTCCCTGGGATGCCTTCTAATGTGTGAACAAAATGATGAGGCCAATCCTCTGGTGGTGTCATTTTCCATAGACCTTTGCACTTCTCCAAGTGTTCTGCTGGTGCCCCTTGTCTGTCATATTTCTGCAGCTGGGTGCTTCCTTGTTCTGCGCCAAACCTATTGCGCAGTAACCGCTTACATTGGTACCAGTCTTTAACTGTTTCTTTGTGCGCACCCCACCATCATACAGGTGTTGCCTTGAGTGCTATATCCAGGGATAAAAGCCTCTGACTTTCTAACATTTCATCTTCGTACCGTGTTAAGAATACTTCTAAGTCATTCACCCCATCGAAGCTGGGAGGGTCCCTTATCTCCGTACCTACCCATCTTACTGCGCGGTCTATTCTTGCGCATTTTCTTGTGGAGACTTTGTGTAACCTCTGTTGCTAGTTTTCTAAGCCCATATTTGAGTCTGACACACATGAGGTGATGCTTCTCCAACTGCATCCCATCTGCAGTCGGGTTCACATAATCTTCTTCTCGTGCGGTTGTTTTGTACAACTTGTTAATTTCCTCCAGGTCCAATGGCGCAATGACTCTGTATTCTCCTAACTCGAAGGTCATCTTCCGCATCCTTAAGTTGATTATGGCCTGGCTGTCAAACGCCCAATCCAAGCCAAGCAATGCCGGATAAGGTGTTGTGCCATCCACTATCTCGATTACTTCCAAGTCGGCTTTAGTCCGCACTCCATCGAGAGCTACTGTCACTCCTTTTAGTCTTCCAATTGGTAGAACTCTGTGTTGATTTGCTAGTTTCAACTGAACAGGTGAATATCCTAATGCGGGTTCTCCCATACATTGCCATGTCTTTTTAGGTAATACATTTACTTCGGATCCTAAATACAGTATAATATCTCCCATGTTGAAATCTCCAATGTTGGCGTTCAATCTGAATTCCTTGTTTGTTCTCCTTCTTGTATGCAGATGATTAACTGTTTTTTGTTCTAGATTTCCTTCTGCCTCTATGCTACATCTTTCTGGCATATTTTGTAATACTTTAATAGAGGATGGATCGTTTAGTAGTCTAACACATGATTGCAGAAAACCCTTAATCGTACTTACTTGTCCCAGTGGCTGTGTTTCTTCGGTGTGATCCAATGATGGAGGCATCTTGTACGTTGGTACTTTCTTATTATATTGCGCAGTTGATGTCGATGCAATGTCTAGCTTCATGAATTCTTGTCTAGCCTGCTTGAATATCTCATTTTCGTTCTGCGCATCAAACTCCTTCTTTGGTTCAACATTCTTTTTCACCCATTGGTGTTGTGCTGGCTCTTGTCTTACTGCGCCGTTTCCTGTTTGAGCTCCTCCCCACGTAACTATGTTAATGTTTCTTTCTTTCTCCTTTGCTTCTGCTGAAATCCACTGAACATTCTGATTGTTCTAATTTCTCTTCTCCTGGATCTTCCCTAATAGTGTCGGACATTCTTTCGTGTCATGATCTGATGCGTGACAATACATGCAGGTTGTTGGTGGAAGTGGACATTCTCTTGCATAGTGTCCTGGTTGTTGACAATTGTGGCATACCATTGGTCCTCTGCCTCTTCCAAAGCCTCCTCTTGCTCTTCCTCCACCTCTGTAGCCAGCTCGATCCCCTCGCGATGCATTATACTGAGGCGCTTGGTTATATTGCGCAGTATTATAGTTTGGCTGCATGGTATTGTACTGCGGCTACACAATGTTATATTGTTGCTGCATAATGTTACATTGCTGCTGCGCAATGTTATATGGGGGTGGTACTTGGTTAAACTATGGTGCGGCTTGCTCGATCATCATTTCTGCCTGCACCCTGTATGCATTTGATGTTCTTTCCCTCATAAGATCCATGGTTCTGCAATCTTTGTCATCATGGCCTACTGATTTACAAAAGTTGCAATACGAGCTCTTCGATACTGTTTGGTACTTCTGCATCATTGGGTAGTGGTATGGATCATGACCCTATTTCTTACAGTTTGACACCATAGTCCTCCTGTTGGCAATGGGTTTGGCATTCCTGCTGCCATGTACTGCGTGAATGTTGGACATTCGTTCTTATGGTGTCCTTCTGTCCTACTTGTGGTACACCAAACAACTTCTCTTTTGTCCTTACCTTTGTTCTGGTTTAGTTGGAACATTAAGTTCTTCGGATCCTCCTTCAACTCCTCTATAGCTGGATCTGTCTTCTCGTATTGGTTCTCTTCCAGTTGTAGGGTTGCCTGTAGAGCCTTTGCTTGCATTTGAAACTTCTGTTGTCGCAACAGATATTTTAAGTGTGGTAGCAGTGAGTTGACGAATAGATGCCTATGCTGCATATCTGTCATGACGTATTTTAGATTTCCTTTCAATCGTTTAAATCTCTGGTCAATCTCCCATAAATATTCTTTTGGTTTCTGTCGAATCTCGATCATCTCGTTCATGTATTGATCCTCTGAACTAGGCTTCTAGAACTCATTTATCAACAACTTCTTGATGTCTCCAATCGTTCTGGTTGTCCCTGGCGGACTGTTCGCACCTAAACTCATGTACCAATCCAGTGCGCGATCTCTTAGCGTGATAACTAACTGTGCAAGTTTAGTGTCCTTGTCTGTGATCTGTTTCACTTCCCAGATCTTTTCATAGATAAACAGGTGCTTCTCCGGGTCCTCCAATGCCTCTCCTTTGAATTCTGGTAACTTGATGGTGGGATCATGTCCTGCCATCATGAATGTTGAACTACTACCTCTGCGCGGTGTAGATACTTGACTAGTGCTTCTTGAATTGGCTCCCCCAGTTGTTGTTCCTTGTGTAGATGTACTTCCTTCTGTCTTCCTTCTCCCGAAATTCGGTTGTCTAAATGGTGGTGTTCTTCTTGGTGTATTAGTCGCACATGGGTTTATGGGTTCCACACTGACATTGGTATGGATAGGAGTGCTGCCTTCTATTTCCGCTCTTGGATCTCTCGTCTTCCTCTCATATGTCGAGCGCAGGATTTCTTCAATCTGCTCCACAGCCCGAAGATCCTCTAACTCCTCTTCATCACTTGCCAAGCCTTCCCTCGCGGCTACGACTCTCTTCTGGGTGTTCATCTTATATTGGTAGGGTACTCCACTGCGCCTTTCCAGTTGTTGCCATGATCCGCTTGATCTGGTCTTCGTCCATCATAATTGGGTCCAAGGCCTCCTCCCTCTTTCCTTTATCCCCTTCTCCTTCCATTTCTCCTTCTCCTGTCAGTGCTTCCCCCCTTCCCCCATGCACGCAAGGAAGTTTAGCTGTCGGACTCCATTGTCATTACACCTTTGTTATATAGTAATATCTTAATGGAAGTATATAATGATTTGATGTACCTACCTCGAGGTCCTTTCAAGAACTCTTGTTCAGCGACGCTGTAAGACTTCACTGTATCTACTGCAAATTTTGTGATAAATCCTGCAACAATGCTGTCTAACAAGAAATCTACTGCATGTGTAAACTTATTATCAACATGTTGTAACTGCGCGATCTCTTCAGGCTTCCAGTCTAGCTGTTTGGTCCGATTTGTAGGATGGTTGTCTTTCAATCTTTTTATCCACTCCTGCAATACATGCGGGAAATCACAGAAAAAGACTTCATGCAAGTCACTGAATACATACTTGTCTAGATATTTGCGCGGTGTCAAGTTCGGATTTCTGTTATTTTCTGCTCAAATTCTAGGTCCTTTGTCTTCAACCAGCTCTCTATCTCTGCCTTCGTTGGATTCCACGGTCTCAACATTCCCTTTTAGATTCTCATTCTCTCAATGATTTGTTGCCTGATTCGACATTCTTTTGACGCGTATTCCACAAATCTCACATACTCAGTCCCATTTTCTACCACACAACGGACAACAAAACCATTTGTTGGCTTTTTACTCTTCTATTGGTCTTGAGGATTCTTTATGGGGTATTCTGATTCTATTTTACTATCACAGATTGACCCTGGTTCAGATTTGATAAGCTTCCCAACAAAAGCCCTTTAAAACTATCGGCCCCTTTGGTAGACCAGAAGGCAACGCAACACACAGAGTGTACTGCGCAGTCTCACCCGAGATAGCTCTATGGGTGGTTGCAATACTCAGGTGTTTGCAACCTGAGAATGAGTGGAGATCTGTGGTTGTGCTCTGTAATCTTGATTCATTGAGTCGAACATCTACTTACAACATTCATTCTATTCATGCATGTGGAATACCAGATCTAACTAGTTAATTCATTCATCTAACATTCATCAATTAATCAGACATAGAGACGCATACATTCATTCACATAACACAGGTTTTATTGTGGTTCACCCCTTCCTGCGCTACGTCCACAAAGATCTGGCTCTCAAGCTTTTATTATGGTTCAAAATTATATCACGCCGCGTGTGGTTACAGTCTTAGGTCTCACCCTTCTCCACAAGCTCCTCGATCCCTGTGTGGCTGAGTAGATTGCACCAGGCTCCTCAGCCTACGATCTAACCCTCGGGAACGAGTCGCCCACTACTCCCCTAGCTCACCAGTTTAATGACTCTTACAATACGTACAACTCTCTCTTCGCCTGTGCATTTCTGTATATTTCTTCCCCCTTGTTTCTTTGTCACTCTTTGTCTCTCTCTTTCTCTTAAGTACTACTTATTTATATCCTTGGCTCACCAACCATTACAATACATTAGAAAAATCCCAACCCTTGCGTCGTCAGGTCTTCCTTGCATGCGCGCCTCGCCTCGCCTGCTTCTCTTACACGTGATGCTTTTCCTTCCAGCTGTCTTTTCCTCCTTGCATGCTTCTCCTCCAAAAATAGTCTTTCTTCATGACTAGGCCTGCATCCAACACACTAGATCAATACATTTATATCATAGTCTTTCTTCATGACTAGGCCTGCATCCAACACACTAGATCAATACATTTATATCATTTGCAATATTAGGAAGATTGTTTGTTTCTAGCTCATAGGAATTTTACGTTCAACCTAACTTTTGCTAGATGCCTTGACTTTTTCTCATTGCTCACAAGGCTTGACTAGGCTCACAGAGGTTGTACATTCCCCCTGACTTTTGCACTAGTCTGTCTATGCTCATAGAGGTTGTACGTTCCCCCTGACTTTTGCACTAGACAGTTTGCATTAGACTTACATAACATCTCGTTCGTCCTGACTTTTGGTTTGAGTCACAGAGGTTGTACGTTCCGCCTGAATTTTGCATTAGACTTACATAGCATCTCGTTCGTCCGGACTTTTGGTTTGACTTACAGATGTTGTACATTCCCCCTGGCTTTTGTCAATACCTCACAAGACTGGTTGATTCTCCAAATCTCCCTGGCTAGCCTCAGGGTGGCCCATATGGCTTCTCATTGGAGAATGACTGTCGATGCTGCCAAATTTAACACTCACTCGATAAGAGGGATCAAAACTCTGAATCAAAAACAAAGGCATACCTCACTGAAATGTTTCTTAGTCGGAATGAGGGATGAATCTTATGCAATACCATGACAAATCTGATGTGAAACATAGGAACAATTTCAACTTCTCCCTACTTAATGTGAAAAATCTCCTTAACTAGGGATAAATTATCCTGCACCCATTATATTGATTCAACATCCATATTCAATCATGATTCTTCCACAAATGGAGTTGCTAGGGGAGACTCAGGGAATGATCTACCTTATGTTCCAAAATAAATGTTCAGGTTTGTTAAGGCCTGGAACTGTGCATTGTTCAGGCTCAATTCACGGAGATCTTCTTAGGTGGTCCAGCGTGATAAAACCCTACAATAGTGGAGTCGCTAGGTAAGATAGAAAACATAAAACAAATAAAGCAAATCTCACCGATGTTGTTATAAATAACCAAGGATTGATGAAGTCTCCGGCAATGACGCCAATTTGCTAGGATGCAAATCTGCACCAGCAGACCTGCCTAATAATTATAGGCAATCTAGCCCGGTCGCCACTAGATGCCTCTCTGTTTGGAGTCTGGACTGGTGCTTTTCTAGTGTTACGGGGGTTTTCCTAGGAGTTGTATGCTGTCATGAACCTAATAGATCTGCGTAAATGATCCAACTGTTCAACACACAAAAACTTTCGCTTGAAATGCCCGAAAGCAGTAAAAAACAAGGATAATTTTTTAGTAAAAATCAAGTGGAGATCAGATTTCTAAACTAATTACAACTGTGAATGAAAACTAATGAGATGCAGAGAATATGGGCCCAAGTGAATAAGAATTCAGAATAAGTGCATTAAAGCTAACCACAAAACTACAATACTATTAAACTACTATCCAACCAAGAGATTCCAAGAGCCAGAGACAAGGCATAATTGAATCAAATCAATATGTTAATCAAGAGATTGGATTACATCATAGTGACAACACATGACAGGCTGCCATAGGTCCAGTAGTATGCAGTGGTGGAAGCAGTTTGTGGAATCCATAAGGTGGAAGGATGATGAGGACTCAGCTGCTGTGATCTGCTCAGAAATATGCTGTCTAACCCTTTCAATGTCTCTCCCTCTGTATATATAGAAACTCGACACTAATGATTTCTATTTCACCACTTCCTATAGATAAAAGGAAAGAAAACAGGCCAAACTTGAAAAAGTCTACATGCCTGCCAACTGTATTTTACCTTGCTGCTTGGTTGAGCTTTTAGTGGCATAAAAGCTGCTGTTCGTAATCTGACCCTTGATTTTTTCACAATAACTGAGAACCTACAAAATATCCACTTCTTACAGTGCTGGATTTTAGGTGGAGTATTGCTGTTATCTCACTGCAGCTGCTGTATTTTACATATCCTGCAGCTGTTGTTTTCAAGAATCCTGTAGCTGCTATTTTTGGCAAATCTCCAGCGCTAATGGTGTGTAGAAGCATACTATTTCAACTCCTTTACTGTAGCTTGCAATCAATGAGAGGATTTCTGTTTGATCTCTGTTATTTTTGGCACTGTTTCCTGAATTAATAATTGAATTTACTGCTGCTGCCACTTAGTAATTCACTGATGCATGACATGCAGATCCTTTTCTTGCTGAGTATGAGCCCAAAACTACCTCCACGAATTGTCCTTGATGTCTGAATTATATGCCAATAATGAGAAAGAGGATAAGTTGTATGAAAGGAAACTTCTATAAACCTCCCTCAAACAACCTACAACTTCAGCTTGAAGATAGGGTTCTCACATGCTAATTATTGTACAAGGGGATCAAACTAAACTTCAAGGCTATTTTACATGCAAAGATTTGATAAAGCATTCAGATTTAGGAATACTTCACATGCAAATAGTGAAAAAGGATTGAATAGGATTAGCAACATGCCAACTATATACAAAAGGAAGTCGAACTAGCCTTTTTGCTTGACAGAATTAGCATGTGTAATTTGATTTAAGGTTTTCTTGGCTTGTTAAAATTAGGAAATTGATCGAGGGTTTGAATTAGATAGAATTAGCAGGGAGGATTAGGTTTTTGAAAAGTAAAAATTGGCAAAAATGACCACCAAACATAGCCATCCGAATTAGGGTCTTGGATTAACAAAAGTGGCAAGACGAGTTAGGGGTTTGGAAAGTCAAAGTAAGCAAGAGTGACAACTAAACATAGCAACTCGAATTAGGGTTTTGGAAAGCAATGAAAGGTTTGGAAACTCTTCAAACAGCTGCCACGTGTCAACACTGCGAGAACAATCCACCGGCCCAACACTATACCTGCTGCATCATCCTTTCACCCATCGAAATCCTAGGACCACTCCAGCACTGCACACTGGAACCATGACATCAGAACATGCACCTGGCATAAATAGAAACTGCTAAATATAGACACAGCCAAAAAGTAGTCTAGCTCCAAAAAGGCAGAAAAAGTTGAAAACACTGTAAATGAAGGTAACAAATGTGAGACTGTTGCCAAATATAGCATGTCTAAAAATAGAGACTACTAAAAATAGCAACATCTCGCATATCAATGAAAGTAGTCTCATTAGACTAGCTTTTTTGCAAGGAACCCAAATATGCACTCAGAAACGACATGGAAGTCCTTGAAAGCATATTGCTAAAAACAGCAGTGTTGTGACAAGGCTTGCATGTTGCCCATAACAGGCTTGTCAGCATCGTGAGCTCACGAGGACCAAGAATATGTAAACATCTCTGGCATGTGGGCCCTGGAACTCTGTCTGTTGGAATAAAGCAAACTGTTAAGCAGTTTGTTGGAATTTGGGGAAACTGACTCTGTAGTAAGCTCTGATCTCTGTGAAGATGTGGATATATCTGAAATGGAACCGACATGAAGGAATCTAGCTGGATCTTAACCCTCTGGTTGTGCAAGCAAATCTAGGGGTTAACACTGCCTTAACTGGAAAATCTGCAATGAGAACTTTCAAAACAGCGATGAAAGAGTGCTGATCTATAACTAAAAATTGACAAATTAGCCGAGAAAATATTGTTCAAATTATGTAGGTGACTGGTGCTAAGTCCAATGGGTGATTAGAGAAAATGGAAAGGATGAAAGTTGACAAGGTAATAGATGATTACATCTTGCTAATTAAGAATCTTAGACTTTGAAATGAAAAAGCAAAAAGGCTTAAAGGAATTCTCAACAATGAAATATTCTCACAAACTCAGAAAACTAGCTTTTATTTATCAGAGATGTAGGGTACATTGTTCTGAAATAATTTCAGGTAGGGGCTTGCTCCAAAGAAGTGGAGGGGATTTATACCAAGAGTAACTTCTCGAAACATTGTTGATACATGACAATATTCACTGCAGTTCATATACTTAGAATTTGAATGAAGAAAAAGAAGAAGAGAAAATATTGATACTTGATTTGCCTCTTGCTCCTTTTATGCTGTAACCCTTGTTTAAAATCAGCATCAACTTGCTTTTTAAAAAATAGGGAAATCACCCTCTCCATAATTAGCAACATGCTTTTTCGAAAATAGCCATAATGCTTTTATAAAAAGAGGAGACTTGTTTTTTTGAAAATATTGGCAAGTTGCTTTTCTAAAAAGATCAATCTTCATCCAAAAATAGCATTAATGTGCTTATTTCAAAATATCCACCATGCTTTTCTGAAAATAGGAAACTAACTTTCCCAAAAATAGAAATATTTATTTAAAATTAGCAAAAGCATCCTCTCCAAAATTAGCAAATGCTTATTTCAAAATATCCACCATGCTTTTCTGAAAATAGGAAACCAACTTTTCCAAAAATAGAAATGTTTATTTACAATTAGCAAAAACATCTACTCCAAAATTAGCAACATGCATTTTTAAAACAGAAAAGCAAGACCACCTGCAAAAGTGTCTTCTCTCTTCAATCCACTGCTGAAATAAGCACAAGGTCTCCAAAGTAGCTCTCCAAACAGTGCGCCTCATGATGAACAAATCTGAACACTGATACACCTTGAAATAAGTGTGATATGTCTAATATCAGTGCTGGAACACATTTTGATTTGTATTGCCAAGGCAATGAATGAGTGCTGATCGCTCTCAAAAGAAGTGCTGAAGATGGCTTCATGGAAAGTGCCATTTTCTTACAAATATGTTCTTCTGAAAGGTTAGAAATTCTCGGAGAAAGGCTAACATGAGCAGCTGATATGAAGTGAAGGTACAAGTGTTAGCACCCTGTAAAAACAAAGGCGGCTCTCCATAAATTGGAAATTTTCTAGTTGCTCAATGCCTTTCATATTTGTCAGAAGAATTATCCTGATGTCAAGTGTCTCTTTTTATTCTATCTTCTTAATTGTCTTCTGTTATTTATCCCATGTGATTTACTATACAATAGTGTACTCTTGGTTCACAATGCAAGACCGTGCTACATACNTGCTACATACATATATTCACTATTTTGTTATTTAACATCATTGTCATGTTACTTTACTGGATTTTTTTTGGGATGTTCTGAATCGAGAGATCATCTGGATTTCGTTAATGTAAGTTTAGCTCTTTGCTGCATTTTAGATTAAATATGTCCTGTTGATGGTTTTTATTGCATTTGAGCAAATGCACTTGGATTTTAATGCTTGCTTTGTAGGTTTCAAGGTCCATCGGGGATGTGTATCTGAAGAGGCCAGAGTTCAGACTTAACCCTGTTTACACACGATTTCATCTTTCGAAGCCGCTCCACAGGGCTGTTTTAACAGCAGAACCTTCACTTTGCTCTTTGACCATCAAGCCTCAAGACAAATTTTTAATCTTTGCATCGGATGGTCTTTGGGAGCATCTTACTAATCAGCAAGCTGTTGAGATAGTGTATAACTATCCACGGGCGGTAAAACTCTTTGCTTACAGCTTTTTAACTGTTTCTTCATTTATCAAAAATATTTTGGTTCCATGTTAGCTGTATGCTTATAAATCTACCTGTTGATGGAATGTGGTAATTGAATATCAAGTTCTAGCACGTCTGACTACATTCATGGGGGATCAGAGGTGCTGATAGGTTGTCACTTTTGCATTATCAAAGTAAATCTTAGTTCTGTTATGGTATGCTATCTTGCAACATCATTGCTATGTTAATATCTAAAGACAATGCTTGTTAATAAAAATTCTATGGTTCAGGATGAATGGAGTTTAATCTTTTTAGGGTTAGGGTAAGCTTACCATTGTATATCTGAGAGTTAAATATCGGTGGCTTGTTGCCAGCAGGTGTACATCATGTTAGTGTGATACCAGAGGGGAACTGCCCTTGGTTGTGCCCCAAATTATGCAGTAAAAATATTTGGGGCCACTGAATAATCCATCTTTCTGTGTTTACTCCAGAGGGGAACTGGCCTGGGATATGCACCAAATCATTCAAATGTGTAATTCACTGAAGACGTGTCAGCAATTCTAAGCCTCTTGCCAAATCATGCAAGAGTATGGGCTCATGAAGATGAGTGGGGCACGCGCTTGGACTCCTAGTATCATCAGCTTTCAAGAAAAAGAATTCTGATGGGATATATTTTTTTCATTTGTTTTCCACCATATTAGTGATGTTGAAAAGGATGGATCACAAGACATAAAAGAAAGGCTAAAACTCACTTCATGTAAAAAACTAGATGAAAAAGGCGTTAAAAATGGCAACATTCATAAAATCTTAAGGTGGACATGGTTGCTAAAAGCCCATGAATGGTGGGGAGTAAATATTAAATTTCTAGGAAAACACCTTACATAAATGATTTGACCCAGTTGCAAGGGTAGTGCAATCTTGGTAGTGTGGTGATTCAAGTCTTTTTTTAGGTGTTGGAAACACTTCTTATATTTACAGAAAAATAGTTACATCAGAGAAACATCAATAAAGCAGGACGGTATGTACAATGGTATTTACATCCTCTTCCTTGAAGGAACTAAAACAGCAATGCAATCCGAATAGGCTGCTGTATCCAATCCATTGGATCTTTGATCAACAGAAAGCCTGTAGCTAGCAACTGCATATGGACCTCTTCTTTACATAATTGAAGTTTTTACAGTTGAGCCCTAATGAGAGGCATCTGAAAACATCCACAAGAGCTTTAATATGATTCTAGGGTAGAACACAGGGTTACTATTTAGTCAATTTTATTTTATAGAATTTTGATCTAGTCAACACTTGTGATCATGGCCCATCTTATACATGCAAAAGTAACCATTATGTGTTTGGTGCAGGTTATAAATGAAAAGAAGTCTTTATTTCTTGTTTCCATCTACTATTTATCGCTACTATTATTGTCACTCACGTTAAACTAGTATCTCGATTCTCAACTGTTAGAAACTGTAATTGCACATCTCAAATTTGTATCCCTCTTAGTGTTTTGTGGAATCGTTGAGAGTCAAATGTTATTTGGCATAACATGGACTTACCCATCCATTGCATGTTTGGTTTTGGCAATATCATAGACCCTAATGCATTGTGAGTGGTAGAAGAGATTTTTATAAATATTAGTTATCCTGCATTATTTTTCTCTAAAAGCTACTTCTAGATGTTTCGTTCTAGAATTTACCATACATTTGTATTCATGAAAAGTTCTCCTTATATTATCTTCTTAATAGGGAAGCAATGGCCTATTGTGAATTCTGTTGGATGCACTTAATTACCCTCCTTTTTTGGTTCAAAGCATCTCCCATATGTGAAGGCAATATAAGACCTGCTATATTATAAATAAAATGATTAAGATAAGATAAGATAAGTTTATTAATGTCTAAATAAATGACCAAAAGTAGGTCAATGGGACTGCGTAGTACATAAGTGGTAATACAAAGTGGGAGTGTGAAGGTCACTCCTATAAAAGAAAGAAACCAGATTGATCACTATGATCTAAGAACAACTACTATAATGTCAGAAGGAAATACAGTGCTCTGGACCCAAGCTCATGGGAAAGAGCCTCAGTGCTTTGGACCCAAGCTCACGGGAAAGAGCCTCAGTGCTCCAAAATTCTGACACTAGGCCAAGGAGAGGGGTGGTCAACCTTTGAAGTTGAGTGTAAATCTCTCCTACCATCTGAGGTCGAAAGAAAGCAACTCTGTATAGAGATTTGGCTAGAGGAGTTAGATTTGGTCTAGGGAGTGCCTCACTATCTAGAAGAGGTGAACTATTTGCTGGGATCTTGTGGAGGGGGGATGCCTACTGGTCATGCATAAGCTGTCCTAAACCCTCATTCGACACCCTCGCATGGGCCTTGTTGTTGGGGGTTGCGTTGCCTCCCAGGGTGTAATTGATCTAGGAGTTGGAATGGTGTTGCCATCTGCTTGCTTCTTGGTGCCTCTATCCACTGCGAGCATTGAGAAGAAAGATGTGATTTGTTGAGTGGTGTCCGGTCGAGTGGGGGGCCGAAGAATGTGAGCTCTAAGCTTGAGTGCCTCTCCCAAGTATAGTGTGTGAGGCACGACTGGTTTGTCAATTTTACTGCAGCTAATTTCAGATCTAAAAATTACTTCCAAGTGACCCAAACAGTAAACCCTAGGGCTGTTATCATTGAATAATTTCACTGAAATTATGACAGAAAATTACAACAACAGAAACATAAATATCATAGAGAAATCATCCATGCACATGAGACACAATTTTCTGTTCTATAAACTTTTCCAAATTCAGAATTTCTGAGGGCAAATCAATGCTCTCAACAAATCACCAAAACAGTGAATCTGAGGACAAAAACTAGTGCTCTCAGCAAAATACAGATTAACAATTTTTCCGGAAAACCTCCTCACTTGCAAACCTGCTGATGTCACCTGTACGGTTTGCTGACGTTACCTGTACGGTCTGTTGACATCAGTTGTATGGACTGCTGACGTCAGCCGTACAGACCTGTCACCTGGCCAAAAATTTGCACGTGTGGTATGTCACACATGCGGCCTGCCCGTACTTTTCTCTTTCACACGTGAGACTACCCTTCCTACTGTACAACTATACACTTTGCTCCACATGTGCGACCTTCTCTCTCCTCTCCTAAAACGTGTGGCCTTCTTCTTGGAAGGGAATCAGAAAATCAGAAAGATCAGAAAACCTTAGGCTAGATTTTCCAAAAGTGTAGAACTTCCCTTGCTGAAATCACCAAGCTCCCTAGCACAAGTGCTCAACTCACTATTGCTAACTCCATAATGTCACAATGAGATTGACACAATCTCTCCTCTCCTCTCCTTTTATAGGAGTCCAAAGTGAGTTTAGTATCCCTTAGCTTACTCTAAGGAGCCCTTTACCAAACTCAACATTAAATTAGAATTCTTTATTCACACATGTGGTTGTGAAGCCCCGACACAAGTCCAAAAATCCCATCAACAAGCCCATGAAGCCCCGAGCTCCAATCCAAGGGGGTTTTTACCAAAACAAAAGTGCAATGAGGTGCCAACGAAGATTCCCACATGCTTGACACCAACGCCACTTGTGGGAATACCCCTGAAGCTACAAAACATCAAGACTCCCTCTTAGCGAGGGAGGTATTCTCACCCACTCCAGTATCACCTGGAAGTAACTCTGTCTCCCACATTGGAAGTGGCTTTGCTTCCCACATTGGATCTACTACCACAACTACCTTCTAATCCTCTTGATTGGCTGCTCCCTCTGTCATTGAAGCGAATCCTGTTGTATGGCATGGTCCCTTCTTAGAAGACATGTTGCTCCTAGAAGCCTCCTGCTTCTGAGCTTCTTGCCTTGCTTCCCCAACCCATGACACCTTTCTGACAGTCTTGGAAGACTCCTTTCTCCCACATGAACTTGAAGGTAGGCTTTCTGTGGATGGATGACTCTCCTTCTAAGCCGACTGACTCCCTCTAAAGTTAGACTCTCTTTGAATTTGCTGATTCCCTCTGAAGTTGGGCTCCCTCTGAGTCTGCACAACCTTCAGAGTTATTTGCTTCTTGTCTGCTGTCACTCTGCTTCTGTTGGCCATAGCTTGCATAGGMTGGTCCTTCAGCCTACACAAGTTGCTCTCTCTAACTCCRAGAACCACTGTTGTGTCTGAGCTAGATCCTCTGGGCATGAATAACACTTGTCCATCTCAGAACAATATGTACTAGCTCTTCTTCTCAATTGATGAGACTGAGAGCACACTCCTCCTGAGTTTTGGCACCCATAGCACATTTSTCACCCTCAACACATCTCCTGACTTTAACCGGAATGACACTATTACAGATCCCTGCACAACATGCTTGGTACCCATACCAAGTTCCACACATAAATCTGAGTAAGTCTCTGTGAAGCTATCGAAGAACTCMTGTTCTCCTGTCATATGACATGAGGCTCCACTATCCACCAACCAAGTCCCATCACTGAAAACTGTACTAGAAAGGGAGGAGACTAATAGGAACTCCCCCCTCAAGCCTGTTTGCAACCTCATCAACCTCTGTTGCTGATGCCTGTTGCTTCCTTCCGCCCCTCTTCCGCTGTGGACACTTTGAAGCATAATGACCATACTCATGACAAGCAAAACACTTGACCTTGCTAAGGTCCTTCTTCTTCCTTGGCTCTGGAGAACCACCTTTTCTGCCCTTCCTAGTATGAGCAACTAGGGCTTGGTTCTCATCATTGCTGCCTTTCTTCTTGCCATTTTTTGACTCTATTTGAGCCTCCTCCTGGATACAATCGACCCATAGTTTGTCAAATGGTGGCAATGTTTCCTGTGCACAAATCCCTTGCACAAATGGTTCCCAAGATCCTAGAAAACCGTTCAATGCCACATTCAACAACTCTGCGTCATCAACTGCCTCACGAATGGCTGCCAGATAATCACGAATCTGAGTGATCCTAATGCAGACCCCCGACCCTCGGGCCAAGATCCGCGTTGGATCGTTCTAAATCTTCCCCTGAGTCTGATTGACTCTTTGGTTTCCCCACGGGGAATATCACACACACAAGGTGTATTCCACAACTGACCAACAAATATGATCGGGGCTTCTCTTTTCCCTTTCGGGATTTCGAATTTCACGATTTCGCGAATCCTGTTGTTGAGCCCCTTGTCTCTTCAACCTACGAAACCCGAAACGACAACGAGGGTTGACTCCTTCAATGCATCGAACACACGCCTCTGGTTGCCACTTATTTCGGCTTTTCGGAACTTGAGTGATCGATCAACACTCGTTCCTCTTCCCTTATGATTTGCCGGTTTCTGAAATTTCCCCTTTTGGCGAGATCGAAGGTCTTTCGGGATTTTCCCCGAAGCTTGACCACTCCCTTGATTTCCATCACACATATCCTCCGATAAATGCTTAGGACACACCTTTTGGCCTTTTCCCTTTCGCGATTTCGGGAGTTGCGTTGACATGCAACTCTGTCTCTTGACTCCCGAAACCCGGAAACCCGATTGGGCCCACGACTATTGTCCTTCGATGTTTCGGGATTTTTTTTTCCTTTCACTCTTCGGAATTTCGCGACTTGCGAGATCCACAACAGAAAGGTTCCTCACCTTCCGAAACTCCGATCTCCGAGTTCCTGAAACCTCACCTCCAACGTGATCTACGGCTGAGATCCTCCACGATCCGACGACTCTGGATCTTTCGGCTTTTCGCGAACCGGGAGTTTGAAACTCTCGATTCCAAAGATCGTTGCCTCTTCTACTTCCCGACACCCGAAGTGTCGAAATCCCGAAATTCACCCCAAGGCACGTCGCGTTTCGCAACTTCGGGATTTTCAATGCTAAGCGCCCCGGCTCCTTGTCATCAAGATTCCCGATATGCCGAACCCCGAAATACCGAAATTTCACACTTGATTATTCTTTTCGCGAACCGGTAGTTAGAGTGACCAAGGGTTTTGGCTCACACTCCGGACCCACGAAACCCTAAATTCCGAAATGATCTAACAACTCAACTAACCACCATAAACGGTCCACGTTGATTCTTGAAACCAAAGTGATGGGTTCACCCAACTTCTAACCACCTTGCAGCTTCATTGGATCCTACGGTTCTTGCGATTTCGCGAGTTCTCCTCGGAGAATTCTGATCGCCCGATTCACTCCCCAATGACCTCTGTGAGACGAATCGGTGTTCTCCCTCCTAAACTTGTTTTTTATGAGATGCTTTCGATTGTCGTCTCCCTTTGAACACTTCAAAGGTACTATCCCTCCTGAGCTTTCACTTGCAAACTCAAGTCTCCAAAAGGAATTCTGCTCACACTCCTAGCGACAATCTTTCAAATAACCTCTGGTTATTTGAATCCTCGACTCTGTGCACTCTTTGCAACAACAGTGCTTCCACCTTCACCTTAGTTGATAACTTCTAAGGCTTCAACTAGCCTGCGCACACCTTGCACGACTCTGTGCTTCACCTGCACTTCTGCTGGTATGAGAACAACAGTATCTCTCCTGAGCTTTTTCAGATAAAACCCAGACTCTTGTCAACGCACACCTTGCGAACGTTTCACTGCACTCCTTGCAGTAACTCTCAGGATGAGAAACAATTGAAACTCATTCTTCTCCTCTCTCAGACTTCATATACTTAACATGAAATCACACATAACACAACATTGAAACAAATGCATAACATAGAGAATAAAACAACTGTAAGCATACCATTCAACAAATGTAAACAGTAAGCATCATAACACCATGAAGACGAGTCAAAGCTTCATATATTAACTCAAGTGCTCCTGTACATGGGTTTTTCTCTACAGCTCTCTGCTACAGCTCTCAATGATGATAATGTTTTAATGATACAAGGGTGAGGGTGTCTATATCCGTTTTCCCTCCTACTCTCTAAACTGTCTAATCTATGAATTCAAATCTACCTACTTTCATTAATTATGTATAAATGCCTTTACATTCTATAGATGAGAGTAGTGCTCAAGATTTGTTTACAATATCTAAGGTATAAATGTAAGTATGCTTTCCCCAGCTATCACATTAATATCCGCTTCATTAATTTTTCAAAAACATTTCAAAATGTGTAAAATGTGTGCTGCGCTTTTCCAACTGTCTTCCGCCTTTATGCTTGCTTGGCTGGCTGCTTATGATGCTCCTGCATCATACTCCCTCGCTTGAAAATTTTCATGAACTCCTGTTCATGAGTTCTTGCATGGTCCGTCCATGCTTTTGAATTTCTGCTTCATCCTCCCAACTGGCATCTTCAACTGGATGTCCCTTCCATTTGACCAAGTATTCAAAATACTCTTTTTCTCTTGGTCTTTTTGCTAATTCTCTTGTCAATTATGCTTTCCATTTGTGGCTTTTCAGCTACAGGCATTTGTTTTGTCCATTGAATCTCTTTCTGTTCCTTCTCTGCTCCTGCTTCTTCAGCTCTGTAAGGGTACAAATCCGCAACATTGAATATCGATGAGATTTCGACCCCATCGGGTAATTCAATCTCATATGCGTTTGCCCCAAATTTCCTTATGACCTTGTTCGGTCCAATCTTTTTCATCTTCGATTTGTTATATGTTCCCCTTGGGAACCTTTCCTTCCTTAGATGCGCAAGAATAAAACCACCAACTTCAAATTGAAGTTCTCTCTTGTGTTGATCTGCTCTCCGCTTGTATTCTTGACTTGAACTCTGCAATCGCTTCTTGATTCGACCGTGAAGCTCCTTCATTCCTTCTGCAAAGTCTTCTGCACTAGCACTCCTGAATTCAGCTTGTTCTGAATCTTTCAATTCAGAAACTCCTCTTGGCTGCATTCCATATACAATCTGGAATGGACTCTGCCTTGTGCTTCTGTTAAGCGAATCATTATAAGCAAATTTCGCCTGTGGCAGAATGTGATCCCATTGACTGTGGTGTTCAGTCACTAAGCTCCTCAACAAGTCTCCCAAGCTTCTGTTCACGACTTCTGTCTTCCCATCCGTTTGAGGATGATATGCCGAGTTAAAAGACAAACTTGTCCCCAACTTTTTGCATAAGGTCCTCCAGAAATGCCCTACGAACTTGGTATCTCAATCAAACACGATACTCCTTGGCAAGCCGTGAAGTTTGACGACTTCCTTGAAAAATAGGTTCGCAATATGAGTTGCGTCACTGGTTTTCTGGCATGGTATGAAATGTGCCATCTTTGAAAACCTGTCGACTACCAAAAAGATTGAATCACATCCTCTTTGTGTTCTTGGCAGTTCCAATATAAAATCCATGCTCACTGTTCCCACGACCTTTCTGGTATGGGTAATGGTTGATATAACCCTGCGTTCTGCCTTTTCCCTTTTGTGTGCTGACAAATCCTGCATCTGTCCACAAATTTCTTAACATCTGTCCTCATCCCTGGCCAAAAATATGAGGCATTCAACTTTGGGAACGTCTTATCATGACCGAAGTGTCCGACCAATCCTCCACTGTGATTTTCCTTCAGCAGGTTCTCCCTCATGGAGCATTTTGGAATACATAGCTGATTGCCCCGGAATAATAATCCATCCTGGATCATATACTCGGTCCATTGGCTTCTGTCCCTGAGAACTGGATTCTTAGATGCCTCATATGCCTCCTTAAAATCTGGGTCATCCCTATACATTTCTTTGAGGTTATCAAAACCCAAAGTCTTGACTCTGAATTCCTGCATAAGCAAACATTTCCTGCTCAAAGCATCAACAACTTTGTTAGCAGTTCCAGAAATATGCTTAATCACAAAAGTAAAATTCTGCATGAATTCAACCCATTTAACATGTTTTTGGTTCAACTTCTCCTGTTGAGTCACGAATTGTAAAGCATGATTATCACTGTACAAAACAAACTCTTTAGGAACCAAATAATGTCTCAATTTCTTCAGTGCTTGTATGACTGCATAAAATTCTTTGTCATATGTTGAGTACTTGATCTTCGCTTCATTCAGTTTCTCATTGAAATATGCGATCGGCCTGTCGTCTTGGCTCAAGACCGCTCCAATTGCAAATCCACTCGCATCACACCTAACCTGCAATGTCTTGCTAAAATCCGGCAAAACCAGAATTGGTTTCTCTGTGATCTTCTTCTTCAGCAGGTTGAAGCTCTTCTCTGCTTCTTCTGTCCAGTGAAAAGACTTGTGTCTTTTCTTCACCGTATCCATCATTAGTGCGCCAATTCCACTGAAGTTTCGGATGAATTTCCTGTAGAAGCTAGCCAAACCATGGAAGCTTCGTACTTCAAATATACTCTTCGGCAATGGCCAATTCTTAATTGCATCTACCTTTTCTGGATCCATCTTCAACTTATTTGCAGAGATAAGAAAACCCAAATAAATGAGTTCTGTCCTCATAAATGATGATTTCTTCATATTTATCAACAATTTCTCTTGCGGAATCTTTTCATTACTGCAGCTAAATGCTTCAAGTGTTCTGCTCCTGTTTTGCTGAAAATTAATATATCATCAAGATATACTATGACGAATTTCCCTATGAAATCCTTCAGGACTTCGTTCATCAACCTCATGAAAGTACTGGGCGCGTTCGTTAAACCAAATGGCATGACAAGCCATTCATACAGCCCCTCATTCGTCTTGAATGTTGTCTTCCATTCATCACCTTCTCTCATTCGAATTTGATGATACCCGCTTTTCAAATCAATCTTTGAAAAAAATCTTGCTCCACTCAAGCAATCCATCAAGTCATCCATCCTTGGTAATGGAAATCTGTATCTGATGGTAATCTTATTGATTGCCCTTGAGTTTGTACACATTCTCCAGCCTCCATCTTTCTTTGGGCTGAGCACTGTTGGAACAACGCATGGACTCAAGCTCTCTCGAATCAATCCTTTGTCCATTAAGTCCTGGACTTGTCTCTTGAATTCTTCATTTTCCTACGGCGTCAACCTGTACGCAGCTTTGTTCGGTAAACTGGCTCCAGGTATAAGGTCGATATGATGGCTTATACTTCTAATAGGTGGCAACGAACAAGGTAGTTCGTTCACTACTATATCAACAGACTCTTCCAGTAATTCCTAGATTTCTTCCGGTAAATCATCTATTCTCGCACTGGTCAAAACAATTTTGGGCTTCTTGACCACAATAAATTGTGTGTTTTCCTTCTTCTTAACCTCCTTAAGAAGTTCCTTCCCACTCATGAGAAGTACAGTGTTGCTCACCTCTGTTTTCACCTCTTGGTTTTTAATCGGCAGCAACATGTGCGTCCTCCCATTCTTCTCCAGGGTGTACGTGTTCTTTCTCCCATCATGAATCACGTTCCGGTCATATTGCCACGGTCTACCCAACAATAGATGACAAACATCCATGGGAATGACATCACATAATATTTCATCTTTATATCCTCCGATTTTAAATTCAACTAAACACTGTTTAGTGACATTTACCTGATGTCCTTTTTGTAGCCACGAAACTCTGTATGGGCTTGGATGTACAACAGTCTCCAGCTCCAACTTTTCTACCATCTCTGTAGATACTAGATTGTCTGTGCTACCGCTGTCCACTATGACCTTGCATACCCTGTCCTTGGTTTTGCAAGCAGTCCTAAACAAACTGTTTCTTTGGGCTGGGTTCTCTGCCTCCTTCTCCGGCTTCAAGAGAACTTTCCTCATCATCAAAGATCTTCCGCTCTCAGCGTCTTCTGCCTCAACATCCCGTCTTTGAGCTTCGGCAATGTGAGTTTCACCACCATCTTTTTTCTTATCTGGACACTCATAGGATTTATGTCCGATCTTTCCACAGACAAAGCATTTTACTTCACCGCCTCTGCCTCTTCCTCTTCCTCTAGCTCGAGGAAAAGTATTTCTATCAGCATATTGCCCTCTCTGTGAGCTTCCTCTTCTCTCATGTTGAGTTTGAGGTTTCTTCCCCTCTTCTTTAGGTCTCTGAGTTCTATCTTGGGCAATTGTTTTGCCTCTGGCTTGACTTCTACCTCGGCCTCTTTGACCTTGCTTCCGGTTCAGCTTCTCTTCGGCTCTCAGAGCTATCTGATAAGCATCTTCCACATTCCGAATGGTCATCATGCTCATCTCATCTTGAATGTCATACCGCAAACCATTCATTTATCTGGCAACTTTTTCATCATCGCTTTCCCGATGACCTGCTCTGATGTTTATGGTTGTAGAACTCTTCAGTGTATTCTTTCACTGACATCAACTTCTGTCTCAAATTCTGCATCCTCCGAAACAGAGTGATTTGATAATCCTTGGGTATAAATTTGGCTTTCATCTTTGCAACCATTCTATCCCAGCTTTTGATTTTCTGCTTGCTTTTGCAGCGTCTGTCAGCCTGTAGTTCATCCCACCATAGTGCTGCATGCCCTTTAAGTCTAGTAACGGCATGTTTGACCTTCTTGTCTTCCTCGACATCCTCATAGTCGAAGTACTTGTCTAGAGCTCTAATCCAGTCTAGAAGCTCTTCAACATCCAGGTTTCCCTCATACACTGGAATGTCCATTTTTGCCCTGGAACCTATCCTTGCAACAACCCTGAATAGGTGTTCATCCGCAGCATCTTCGACTGCAACTTCTTCTCCTTCGTTCCCGACTTCATTTTCACTTTCAGCCTCGCTGATATCCCCACCGTCAACTGTGCGCCTCTGTGCTGTCTCCATGGCATCAAGCCTGGCACGTAACTCACGCATTTCTCTTTCTCTTGCTGGATCAGGCATTGGAATTGGCCTGTCTCTTCTTCTCAGCGGCATGGCCGTAAAATGTTCCCCTGTTCTCTCTGCTACAGAAAGCAAAGAACTTGTTCCGAGCTCTGATACCACAATAATGCAGACCCTCGACCCTCGGGCCAAGATCCGCACATGATCGTTCTAAATCTTCCCTTGAGTCTGATTATCTCTTTGGTTTCCCCACAGGGAATATCACACACACAAGGTGTATTCCACAACTGACCAACAAATATGATCAGGGCTTCTCTTTTCCCTTTCGAGATTTTGGATTTCGCGATTTCGTGAATCCTGTTGTTGAGCCCCTTGTCTCTTCAACCTCCGAAACCCGAAACGTCAACGAGGGTTGTCTCCTTCAATGCACCGAACACACGCCTCTGGTTGCCACGTATTTCGGCTTTTCGAAACTTGAGTGATCGATCAACACTCGTTCCTCTTCCCTTATGATTTTCCGGTTTTCGAAATTTCTCCTTTTGGCGAGATTGAAGGTCTCTCGGGATTTTCCCCGAAGCTTGACCACTCCCTTGACTTCTGTCACACGTATCCTCCGTTAAATGCTTAGCACCCACCTTTCGACCTTTTCCCTTTCGCGATTTCGGGAGTTGCGTTGACATGCAACTCTGTCTCTTGACTCCTGGAACCTTGAAACCCGATTGGGCCCACGACTATTGTCCTTCAATGTTTTTGGAATTTTTTTTCCTTTCACTCTTCGAAATTTTGCGACTTGCGAGATCCACAGCAGAAAGGTTCCTCACCTCCCAAAACTCCGATCTCCGAGTTCTTGAAACCTCACCTCCAACGTGATCTACGACTGAGATCCTCCACGATCCGACGACTCTGGATCTTTCGGCTTTTCGTGAACTGGGAGTTTGAAACTCTCGATTCCAAAGATCACCGCCTCTTCTACTTCTCGACACTTGAAGTGCCGAAATGCCGAAATCCCGAAATTCACCCCAAGGCATGTCGCGTTTCGCGACTTTGGGATTTTCAATGCTAAGCGCCCCGACTCCATGTCATCAAGATTCCCGGTATGCCAAACCCCGAAATACCGAAATTTCACACTTGATTATTCTTTTCGCGAACCGGGAGTTAGAGTGACCAAGGGTTTTGGCTCACACTCCGGACCCACGAAACCCGAAATTCCAAAATGATCTAACGGCTCAACTGACCACCATAAACGGTCCACGTTGATTCTTGAAACCAAAGTGATGGGTTCACCCAACTTCTAACCACCTGGCAGCTTCACTGGATCCTACAGTCCTCGCGATTTCGCGAGTTCTCCTTGGAGAATTCTGACTGCCCGATTCACTCCCCAATGACCTCTGTGAGACGAATCGATGTTCTCCCTCCTGAACTTGTCTTTTATGATATGCTTTCGACTGTCGCCTACCTTTGAATACTTCAAAGGTACTATCCCTCCTGAGCTTTCACTTGCAAACTCAAGTCTCCAAAAGGAATTTTGCTCGCACTCCTTGTGGCAATCTTTCAAATAACCTTTGGTTATTTGAATCCTCAACTCTGTGCACTCTTTGCAACAACAGTCCTTCCACCTTCACCTTAGTTGATAACTTCTAAGGCTTCAACTAGCCTGCGCACACCTTGCACGACTCTGTTCTTCACCTGCACTTCTGCTGGTATGAGAAAAACGGTATCTCTCCTAAGCTTTCTGAGATAAAACCCAAACTCTTGTCAACGCACACCTTGCGGACATTTCACTGCACTCCTTGCAGGAACTGTCAGGATGAGAAATAATTGAAACTCATTCTTCTCCTCTCTCAGATTCATATACTTAACATGAAATCACACATAACACAACATTGAAACAAATGCATAACAGAGAGAATAAAATAACTGTAAGCATACCATTCAACAAATGTAAATAGTAAGCATCATAACACCATGAAGATGAGTCAAAACTTCATATATTAACTCAAGTGCTCCTGTACATGGGTTTTTCTCTACAGCTCTCTGCTACAACTCTCAATGATGATAATGTTTTAATGATACAAGGGTGAGGGTGTCTATATCCATTTTCCCTCCTACTCTCTAAACTGTCTAATCTATGAATTCAAATCAACCTACTTTCATTAATTACGTATAAATGCCTTTACATTCTACAGATGAGAGCAGTGCTGAAGATCTGTTTACAATATCTAAGGTATAAATGTAAGTACGCTTTCCCCAGCTATCACATTAATATCCGCCTCATTAATTTTTCAAAAACATATCAAAATGTGTAAAATGTGTGCTGCGCTTTTCTAGCTGTCTTCCACCTTTATGCTTGCTTGGCTGGCTGCTTACGATGCTCCTGCATCATACTCCCTCGCTTGAAAATTTTCATGAACTCCTGTTCATGAGTTCTTGCACGGTTTGTCCATGCTTTTGAATTTCTGCTTCATCCTCCCAACTGACATCTTCAACTGGATGTCCCTTCCATTTGACCAAGTATTCAAAATACTCTTTTCTCTTGGTCTTTTTGCTAATCCTCTTGTCATTTATGCTTTCCATCTGTGGCTTTTCAGCTACAGGCATTTGTTTTGTCCATTGAATCTCTTTCTGTTGCTTCTCTGCTCTTGCTTCTTCAACTCTGTAAGGGTACAAATCCGCAACATTGAATATCGATGAGATTCCGACCCCATCGGGTAATTCAATCTCATATGCATTTGCCCCAAATTTCGTTATGACCTTGCACGGTCCAATCTTTTTCATCTTCAGTTTCGTTGGAAATGAGGTGCCAACGAAAACTTCCACATGCCCAACACCAAGGCCACTTGCGGGAATACCTCCCAAAGCTACAAAACATCTACATGGTTTAGATACTGGAAAAAGGTGGAGAGGGAGTTATGGGACTCTCTAAACAGTGGAAGCGACCAAGTATCTCATAGTAATGGGGGCATCTAAAAATGAAGTGCTCCTCTGTCTATGTCTCCCATCTATGGAATATTCGACATAATCTATCCACGTGTGGATTCTGGTGTTCAGCCTCCACTTTGTGTTGATGTGAAATATGTTTTTTTTTAGCTTGTGTAAGTTTTTGAGCTTGTATTAGCTCCTTCATTGAATTTCTAAAGTATTCACTCTTATTTTGTGGGAAGTGTTGAAGGGGGAAAATGACCCTTATTAACCACACAAGCTTACTCGAAGAAAGTACCCAATTAGGCCTATTTTTATGTTGAAATGGCAAGCCCTCTAATTTGGCCTAGAGGCTGTATGCAAGGTAAGATGTTCTGTTATGCTCTTTAATTGTTATAATCTAATTTAAACCAATGAATGGAAAATACGTAAATGTAAATGAAGGTGGGGTGAATGTGGGAATGCAATTCAATCTGCCTCGAAGAAGAGCTGAATATTGATCTTCAAATGACTTCCACAACATTTGGCAAATAGACACTCCTAGAAAATATGTTTCATAGTCTCCAAGCGATGACAAACCAGACATACCCATTTGAAGGCCCATTATTGGCCAATCGAGCCTCGGATGGGATCCCTTGATAAATTGCCAACCAAGCAAAATCTCTTAGCTTATAAGAAAGCCAAACAAGCCACACATTGTGTGGTAAAATGTGAGGCCAGGATGGCAGAAAAGATAACTCCACACTTTATGTTATTGCATTAGTAAGATAGGTGAATATATACATGAGTAAATAACTCTTGGTCTTTCCAAGCGGGTGACCGTTCCTATCACCTACAACTCTTCATATTTAAGTACAGTTACAAGCAATGTAACCATAAAGGATTACATGTCCAACATTTTCCTCCTTAATCCGAAGGGGTGTGTGTGAGTCCAAACATCATTCTGAACTTTTCAAAATTTTCTCTTCCAAGCGCTTTGGTGAAGATGTCTGCAATTTTCTCATTTGTGGGACAGTGTCTTACGTGAATAGTCTTGGCCTCTACATGATATCAAATTAGGTGATACTTTGTGTTGATGTGCTTGGTTTGATCATGGAATCTGGGATTCTTGGCCAACTTGATTGCAAAAGTATTGTCAACTAGAAGAGGAGTAGAGTTACTTGTTTCTCCTGCAAATCTTCCAGTATTTTCCTGAGCCACACAATCTCCTTTGTCGCTTCTGCAACTGCCACATATCTTGCATCTGTTGTGGAATTTGCTGGAACTGATTGTTTGCGTGATCTCTAGGAGACAACTGCTGATTCAAGACTCATGAGATAACCTGAAGTTGACACTCCATTTTCCTTATCCCCATCAAAGTCGGAATTAGAATATCCAAAATCTTGAGTTCCTTTCAAGAATTTTAGAACTCTTTTTGCAGCAGACCAATGTCCTTCACAAGGTTTTTGCATGAACCTGGAGAGAATCCCAACAACAAATGAAATGTCTGATCTTGTGGTAGTAAGATAGATAAGACTTCCCACAAGCTGTCTATACTTGGTTGCATCCTCAAATTCATTTCCTTCTTTTGATGTGAGTTTCAAACTCTGTTCCATTGGATTAGAAACTGGATTACACTTAGCCATACCAAACTTGTTCAAAAGTTCTCCAATGTACTTTTTGGAGATGAATATGTACTTTGGATTTTGTATCACTTTAATGCCCAAATAGTAGTGAAGATGTCCCAAATCTGTCATCTCGAAGTCTTTCTTCAACTCTTTCTTTATGGATGCAATA
>SNQJ01S0001299.1:176625-199121 GCA_010110895.2 Picea sitchensis | reverse complement strand
GGGGGGGGGGGGCATTCGTAGGATGAAAGAACACTTGCCTGGTGTTAGAGGCCAAGTTAAATCATGTGAGGCACCATTAGATGTTATTGGGCCTATTAGAGAAGAGATGCAAAAAGTACTTAATGACTGCCAAGAAGAAAAGGCTAGGGAAAAGGCTATACATACTGAAATAGGGAGGAAGAGGACTGTAGCACAAATGAGGGCAGCCAACCCCATGGATGTACCATCATGTCAGATGGATGGAGTGATTGAAGGAACCGTACTATCATAAATTTCCTTGTCTCTTGCCCACAAGGAACCATGTTTTTGAGATCGGTTGATGCATTTGATAGGGTCAAAGATGCAAACTTGCTATTTGAGCTCTTAGATGAGGTTGTTATGGAGGTGAGAGTGGCCAATGTTGTTCAGGTCATCATAGATAATGCCTCTAACTATGTTCTTGTTGGGAAGATGTTAGAGGAGAAACACAAAACCATATTTTGGACCCCATGTGCTGCACATTGCATAGGCCTTATGCTTGAGAACATTGGAAAATAGGAATGGATCAAAAACATTATAGAGCATGCCAAAAGCATCACAAAGTACATCTACAACCACTCATGGGTTTTGAATCCGATGAGGAAAAACACAGAGAACGTGGAACTTCTTAGGCTTTCCATCACTAGATTTGCAACTCACTTCTTGACATTGCAATCTATAGCTTCCCAATCAAAGAACTTGCAAAAGATGTTTGCATCTGATGAATGGAATGCATCTCAGTGGGCCTGCAGACAAGATTGCAAAGACACCAAAAGGAAAGTTAATGATCCCACATTTTGGAAAAAAGCAACAAAAATTGTGAAAATTGCTGAGCCACTTGTTAAGGTGTTGCGGCTAGTGGATGGGGAAAAATTGGCCATGCGTTAGATTTATGAGGCTATGGATCAGGAAAAGGAGCAAATAAGGGCAACATACAAGGATAGAGTGACAAAGTATGGTCCTATTTGGGAGATCATTGATCATAGATGGAACAATCAACTCCATCGCCCTATACATGCAACTGGGTATTTCCTGAACCCAAGGTATCATTACATAGCTCAGCTTGGAGAAGATTTGATTGGGGAGGTTAAAGATGGCTTGTATCAGTCCCTTGAGTGCATTGTCCCTTGTGAGAGTGAGCAATAGGAGATACACCGACATATCAGTTCTTTCACTAGAGCCACATGTACCTTCAAGAAGAACCTAACAAAGATTGCAAGGGATGTGGATGAGCCAGGTAACAATTCCAAAGTTTAAAGTTCAATTGTTTAAAGTTTAAAGTTTATATACTTTATAATTTATTACTTGAAGGAATTGACTCGACTAACTATGTTTTTTGCAACACACTGGTGGGAGTCATTTGGCAGCCAATGTCCTCAATTGCAAAAGTTTGCAATTAGAGTGTTGAGTCAAACTTGCAGTTCTTCCGGGTGTGTTAGCACAAATTTCTACCCTCCAATCTGAGCTGATAAACCTGTTATGACAACGGTAAAAACTTGGCTAATTATAGGAGAAATAGCCCCAGATGTCATGGGATAAACCCCTCTCTATTTGGGCTAGTGCTTGCTAGCCTCTGCTGGGAGTCCCTAGGGACAATGAAGTGCCTTGCTGGCTGATCTAAGGTCTGATTTCTGCGTTAAAACTAAAAAATCAGCGAGCTCTTTTTTCTTGGACAGGGTGTGAAAGCGGTCCAAAACAATGAGAAAATCAATTTTATACACTTGGAGGGAACCTGCAGGGTTAACAAAATGAAGATAGATTGGAAAGAAGATGAAAACTATTCAAAATGATCGAAATTAACCATGATAAACAGTTCAGAAAATGACATATCAGATTACAAATTTACCATAATATTGCTAGGAAAAGAAGTTTGAATGACAAACACACACTTCTTTATTGATAACGCTTCCAAGAGAGTTGATTGCACCACACTTGACAAGCCTACAACCGATACAATGACTACTTTGCTCAAAGAGGCCACTAGACTAGAGAAAGAGAGAAGAGAATGAGAGAGACACTATGTTGTTTCTGCAAGAACCGACGAAATAAGCCAAGGCAAGCCTCCAATATGTAGCTAGAGGGGGCGCATATCTCAAGGAGAAAGAGGGACGCATGAAGGGGGTAAAAATAGAGTCTAATTTTAGAGTGGGCACATTAGTGCACGAGGGAGATAATTTTAGGAAACTCGTGACCTCTCCTTCCATCATAAATTAATTATCATATGCTCCAATTTTAGGAATATGCGCCCTAGCCTAGGTGGATGCCACATCATTGCCACACGTCGACCTTGGAGGTTGCCACTTGGCACTCCATGGACGATGACTGTACCTGCTAAATATAGAGGTAGCTAAAAATATAACAACTAAAAATAGAACCTCTAAAAATAGGGTTCTCTAAAAATAGATTCTTGGTTTTATTTTTAGAAAACATGTCCACATACATACATACTGGCAAACATAGAAAGTCTTTCGAATACCCGTGAATTTATACTCATTAATCTTGTCTTTCTGCAAGGGATCCGAATATGCCATCGAAAATGTCATGCGGGCCCTGATGCTCAACCTGCTCAAAATAGCAATTTGGGTGACATCATCCAGAAAAAGGTCCAAAGGCTTCTGGATGCCTCAAGGATCCATAATGCGCTCTCAGAATCTGAATATGGGGCATGAATCACAACCTCCCCAAAATAGCAAGTTCTTGCATGTCGCCTGGAAAAATGTCATCGGACCTAGACTCCTACAAGGGCTCATATTGTATGCTCTGAATTGCCCCAAACTATTAGGAGACCCACTCAAACTGTGCCTCCTAAAAAGTAGCAACACCTGTATACATCTCTCTCTCACAAATGCATGGAAACCAAGTAGACTGTGACTCTTGAACTAAGCAACCCTGTACTGATCATGTACCTGCCTCGTGTGTGAAACAACCTCCTGCTCAACATAAGTGCTAAAACCCTGGAAAATCTCAGTATGCCAACCATAGTGATGCAAGTTGACTCTTAACCCTCAAGACTTTCAAGGGTGAAAATCTACGGGTTAACAATAGCGACTCCAGGGGGTGGGATCCCCCTATGGGATGTTGAGAACCATAAGAATCTTTGTGTCCATATAATCAAACTGATGCTCTGTGAGAACTGAGGAATGTGTAGCAAAAGTACCCTTGTAACTGTATGGAAGGATGACAAAAGGCCCTGTAATCTGATGAAGAACAACCTGTAAGTTGACCTGTAGTACCAAAGCTTATCCAATGGGCCATGGAGTCGAAGTATATAATCCTCCCACTGAGAAAAAGTCACTTCATTAGATGTCAATAATGTAAACACTTTTGAAGTGTGAAGGAACACCACCAATAATGTCAATGGGTCCTAAGGTACGAGCACAACCTGACACTGTGAAAGATGTTTTGAAGTCGAACAGTGACAATGATCATCCAATCAAGGCCCAATGATGCTCAACCTTGTCAGATGTGAAATAACCACCAATGAGGCTAACAGATACTAAGGTATTCTACTTCTGGGTCACCTGTAGATGATGTGTTGAAGTCGATACAAGATGACCTGCTGAAAAAAAAGAGCAATGACGTCTCTCTTCCCTCAGTGTGAAGTGATGACTTAAGAAGATCAAGATGAATGAACCATGTACCATATCCCTATGCTGGATTGGGGGGGGAAACCGACTCAAAGCGGAAGATTAAATGATAAGAGATGAGGAGACAAGACATAAGATGACTCAAGACACTCCTATGTCTCCTCAAACTACCCATCCTAAAGGATAAATACTTCGAGGACAATGAAAAATGGAACCCCCATCCAGGCTCACTCTAATTGATATACACAAAGGCTCGACATGCGTAAGATAGACATTGAAATTTTGACCCAGGAATAACAGTGATGGATAACCATTTATTGAAGAAAAAGAAAGATGCACAAGACTCAATCACATGCTGACATGACTAGGGAAAAATCAGCGACACTTATGCAAAGATTGAAGTAGATAACCAAAGGGAAAAGACACTGCAAGGAAAATGTAGATTGCTGTCCTAAGACTATGAAAAATCAGCAAGAAGGAAATACTGAAATGACAATGCTGAAAGGAAAGACAACTACCCTAGACCCAAATTTTTTTACCTCAAAGCTGCCATGATTAAATCATCATACTCAAAGGACCAATGTAGCCATGCAGCGAAATGATCAGTTCGACGAGAAAGGTTAGCACATTCAACCTTCCAAGGGGACCAACCATGAAATCTCATATGACCCAAAGTCATCTTGAAGAACTTGTTGGTGAAGCCATAACTGAAGGGTGCCAGTTGACTGAAGGCTGGTTGGGACTTAGAACATAGTATTCCAACGATAATAAGCATGAATGCATGAGAGTCAGAACTCTTGGCATCTACCTGCTAAAATACCTCCACCATTCTGAGCTCAACAAGGTCATGGTGAACTCTGATATCCAAGATCTTATCAATCTCAGGATCCTGAAGAACAACCTCGGGATGCAGAATAGTATGCAAAGTGTAAGGGACATCATCCTTCGGTTGAGCCAAAAATGGCTCTTCCTGTTGTAATGGTATTGGATCAAGCTATTCTTGAAGCACTGCTGTACAAGGCAAGGATGAAGCCTCTTCTAAGATGGGCACAAATGAAATCCCCTGTTGATTGATCTCTACTTGGTGGACCTGTGGTTCCTCCACCTTTTCATCCTCTTGAAATTTCCCATCTTCACTACTGGGAGGAACCCATGAACACCCTAGAGTAATCACATCTTCCCTCTCATCTTCTTGGAACTTTGCCCGTGACTCAATTGGTGTAGCTATTGGCTCTGGATCATCTAAAATTGGGCTATCACCCTCCTGTTCATCTTTGGAAACTTGACACGGTGCAAGTTGTGGTTCACTTCAATAACACAAATTTCTTTCACTTTTGTAACAACCAATGGGTGAAGATCATCGAGTGGAGTTACCTTCACTGGTTGGTCTGGGACATGGATTGGACGAAGTTCACAAGTTGCAAGATGATTTCTTGCTAACTTGATAGCGGTAGCTTGTGCTTCCTCCAAATTTTGAGGGTCTTCATTCCTGAGAAAAACACCAAAAATACCATCAAATGCCCCAAGATAATAAATCAAAGCAACATCTTCATTAGGCCTTACTCTATAAGGAATTCGATTATAAAATTTGAAAAAACGAGTGTTAAATTGACCAACAGTTTCATTCTCGTGCTTTTTAAAAATTGAAAAAGATGTGCATAAGAAGAAAATGTCCTCTGTGTTTGCCCATCTTTTAGTGAATTTTTCCTGGAAGGAATCCCATCCATCAATGGAAGCATCTAGAAGGGACTTGTACCACGCTTGTGCCTCCCACTCGAGGGTCGACACAAACATCCTCATCACCACATCCTCATGTTCCACATTAAATTCCCACACTACTTGTAAAAAATTATCCAAGTGATCCTTAACTGATTCTCCCAACCTCCCTGCAAACAAAGGTATGCGTTTAAGCCATTTACGTGCAGGCAAGTCATGAGGATAATCTGGGAATGCAATAAAACTTAGTGGGTCAAAGACATAAAATCTCCACCTTAGTGGTGGCCTCACAACTGCATCCATATTGTTAGTCTTAGATAAAAGAAAGCACAACTGCTACCCTACTACTAGCTCGAGATGAAAATAAAGATGAAGATGTCGAAGATACACTTACCATAGTGCTTGTCGAAAATAACTTACCTAAGAACTCATATGCTTACCAACTTTGAGAAGAGTTCTTGGCAAAAGAAAAGTCTTGTTCCAAAAAAATATATTAAAGTTTGCTGAAGCTTGGAACTAGATCTTGTGAGGGAATCGAAACTGGGAGATCTGCCTGTAAGTTTCATGTGGAGTCGCCAGGTGAGTCAAATAAAATATAGAAAAAATAAAAACTCACCAATGTCGTTGTTACCAAGGCCGACGTTCCTCGACAGTGGCGCCAATTTGTTAGCACAAATTTCTACCCTCCAATCTGTGCTGATAAACCTGTTATGACAGTGGTAAAAACTTGGCTAATTATAGGAGAAATAGCCCTAGATGTCACGGGCTAAACCCCTCTCCGTTTGGGCGAGTGCTTGCTAGCCTCTAGGGGGAGTCCCTAGGCACAATGAAGCGCCTTGCTGGCTGATATAAGGTCTGATTTCTGCGTTAAAACTAAAAAATCAGCGAGCTGTTTTGTCTTGGACAGCGTGTGAAAGCGGTCCAAAACAGTGAGAATCGATTTTATACGCTTGGAGGGAACCGACAGGGTTAGCACAATGAAGGTAGATTGGAAAGAAGATGAAAACTATTCAAAATGATCGAAATTAACCATGATAAACAATTCAGAAAATGACATATCAGATTACAAATTTACCATAATATCGCCAAGAAAATAGGTTTGAATGACAAACACACTTCTTTATTGATAAAGCTTCCAAGAGAGCCGATTGCGCCACACTTGACAAGCCTACAACTGATACAATGACTACTTTGCTCAAAGAGGAGCCACTAGACTAGAGAAAGAGAGAAGAGAATGAGAGAGACACTATGTTGCTACTGCAAGAACCGACGAAATAAGCCAAGGCAAGCCTCCAATATATAGCTAGAGGGGCTCATATCTCAAGGAGAAAGAGTGATGCATGAAGGGGATAAAAATAGTCTAATTTTAGAGCAGGCGCATGAGTGCATGGGGGAGATAATTTTAGGAAACTCATGCGACCTCAAATTCCATCATAAATTAGTTATCATATGCTCCCATTTTAGGAATATGCGCCCTAGCGTAGGTGGATGCCACATCACTGCCACATGTCGACCGCGGAGGCTGCCACTTGGCATTGCATGGACAATGACTGGACCTGCTAAATATAGAGGCAGCTAAAAATAAAACCTCTAAAAATAGGGTTCTCTAAAAATAGAATCCTGGTTCTATTTTTAGAAAAAATGTCCACATACTTCCAAAAATAGAAAGTCTTCCGAATATCCTTGACTTAATCTCGTCTTTTCGCAAGGGATCCGAATATGCCATCAGAACTGTCATTCAGGGCCTGATGCTCAACCTGCTAAAAATAGTAATTTGGGTGACATCATCCGAAAAAAGGTCCAAAGGCCTCTGGATGCGTCAAGGTTCAATACTGTGCTCTCAGAATCTGAATCTGGGGCCTGAATCACAACTTGCCAAAAACAACAAGTTCCTGCACATCGCCCCGGAAAAATGTCATCGGGCCTAGAATCCTACAAGGACTCATACTGTATGCTCTGAATTGCCCCAAACTGTTAGGATACCCACTCAAACTATGCCTTCTAAAAAGTAGCAATACCTGTATACATCTCTCTCATAAATGCATGGAAACCAAGTAGACTGTGACTCTTGAACTAAGCAACCCTGTACTGATCATGTACCTGCCTCGTGTGTGAAACCACCTCTTGCTCAACATAAGTGCTAAAACCCTGGAAAATCTCAGTATGCGAACCAAAGTGCTGCATGCTGGCTCTTAACCCTCGAGACTTTCAAGGGTGAAAATCTAGGGGTTAAAAGGGTGTGAGCATAATTGGTCCGTCTTTGAGAGGATTCACACGAAGAAGAGAAACTGTTTAGAACATAAATGGTTAAATGATCTAGTCTTCATGCAGTACAACCTCCAGCTAAGGCACAACCAATTGTTGAACAAAAGACCTGATTCAGAGCCCATTGTGTTGGATGATGTTGATCCAACTTCAGATTGGGTAGTGGAGACTCACCCACCAAAGTTTGATGTTGACTGTGATTTTGAGGTGGATGAGGTAGGGCAGATTCAGATGGATGCATATCCACTATTAGGGCCTCGAAGTCTGATTCGAGAGAATGAAATGGCAGTCTTTAGTGGCACTGCAGGTAGGCGTAGCCGTATACCTCGTGTGCCTCATTATCCTCATACTACTACAACTAGTGCAGCTTCAGAGCCTACAATCACAGATGTCCCTGATGATGATGAGTCTGAGCTCGAGTTCGAGTCCGAGTCAAAGACAGATGATGATGCAAAGGGCGAGGATGCTCATGCAATTTCTACTTCTAGCAGTAGTGACGATTGATCGTTGATCGTGTTGATCAATGAGATAGTGACTTGTAGTCTTGACTCTTGTTAGTATGTTATTTGCTGTTGTAGAGGCCATTTAGAGCCTCCTTGATTATGTATTTATGTTCCGATCTCTAGATATGTATTTTTCTTGGTGCCATTTTGATATATTCATGAGCATAATTTGGATATGTTGTCTCTAATTGTCTCTAATGCTTTGGAAACATGATTTAAAATCTTAAAAATATATTTTTTTCGTTAAAATTGAAATATTTTATGTATTTTTAAAAAAACCGGTTCGACCGGTTCATTACCAGTTCCGGTTGGACCCTTGACTGGTTCTGGTTTTTAAAACTATGGTATAAATACAAGTCTGGGTCAGTTAATTTGTACATGCAGATAATTCTCCTTCTGGAGTGCGCACTAGGTAGCTGCAGCTGTAGTTTCGTTATTTCTGGTTTCTGGTTCTCTTGGAGAATGCGCCTTATTATCCCCCAGTTTAGGGATAAGTAAGGGGATTATGTCTCGAGGCCCACAGGTCCTAGACATGGAGTATCGAGAGCCAAATCGACTTGAGCATGGCCTTGGAGGGTCCATCTTTTCTTTTCTTCAATGCCTCCACCTTGTCAGCAAGAACAACATCCATCACCTCGGCTTGGTCCTGTAGCAGAAGTGGATCTTGCTCCATGAGGTAATGAGTCCGGGTATCATGGTATGTGTCACTCTATTCCTCAAAACCTTTGAATATGTGCATTTGATTCTTTTTGTTTCTAATGGGTGCTTGGATCTTATGCCTATCCACTTGACCATATCTAGGGGGAATGACAGTATGCCCTAGTAAGCTTGTGCCCATAGGTTTTGAGTTGCCACTGGGGGGATTCATGAGAAGCCATCGTCCGCTCCCACCATACTTACCACTTTCCATTTTTCTCTCGCTCATCCATCCCATTACACTGGTTCGGGCATTGGGTTGGCCAAATATTTAAGGGTTGCACCTTACCTTGTGGGAAGAAGGGGCTAAAGGCCCAGAGGGTAAAAGAAGCTGGCAAAAGATAGAAGCCAAAGAATGAAACCTCGAGATGCTTCGCCCAGGGATCCCCGAGAAAGCAGTAAAGCGCTTCTCAGCAAGAAACAGAGGGACCCATAAAAAATAATAATAAAACAAGAACTGGTTAGAGGATAGGGGGTCTCATCACGAGCCAACCTATTAGGTCCATGGGCATCTAGCGGTATGACACTATTAGCAGCTGGTTACCACGCCAGGGTAGTGGCTCTTGGTTGCAAAGCCAAGAGAAAGAGGTTCTCATCACGAGCCAACCTTCTCATCTCCGTGAAAGTGCTTGTGGGTAACATTGCCACCACTGGTCACCACGCCAGGGCTGTGTCCCCTGATTAGCTTCTTGAAAGAAAAAAGAAATAAAGAATAAAGATAAAAGGCATGAATGGGCTTGGAAACACTTGCATCCATGGCAGGTGCAACTCACCCTCTGCAGAGGCACCCACAGGTAATCCATGCATTTCCTTGCTATCAGTGCACCTCTTGTCCAAACATCCCTTACCACCTCATCCACTCACATGGCTTGGATTTGATTTCTCCCGGAAACATCCCACATCCAATGAGCATTTGCCCAATAGGACGCCCTATCACTTCCTCCAAACTTGGCTTGCAGATTTGTATAATGTCTTTGAGTACTTGACTGAGTAAAAGGGGTTTTATGCACATGTTTAATAAAATTGATGATTAGATGTGATTGACATTGCTATGGTCCTTGTGACTTATGAGCCCATGGAGGGCGTATCCGTTGATGTGCAGGACCATACCTGACGAACAGGTACCATTATGGACAGGTACGCATGGGGAGATGATTAGTTTGGACCTCCATGGGGGGCTGAAAGCCCATCAGATGGATGCTGAGAGCTTTAGACCCCAGCAGGGGGTAGAGACAGATCAGAGGGTTTGCACCAGGGAAGAGGAGGTTGTTCCACCAGAGGCAGCTTAGCAGACCTGTACCCAGGGGGGTTGTGCCCTTTCCACCAGGATGTTGGCCTTGGAAGGCCCATGACGTCACCTAGGACATTCATGATGTCACCCAACATTTGTGGACGTTTTGGGAAGTAGTTGTGGCACGTGTGGCATGTTCTGGAGGCCCAAGGGGGCCTAACGTTTTGCTCCAGGAGGCCAACCTTGCCCTAGAAGGGGCTAACGTCACCCTAAAAGGGAATGACGTCTTCATCTTTCCTTGATTTAGGGTTTTATCATGACATTTAATGTAAAACAATATTATTATGTATTTTTGGCCTTGTTGGCCTTTTGTGACCTAAAATTAAAATAAGGTCATTGATACTATATAAATAAGAGAGCTAAAGCTCTCTTTTATTCATCATCTTTCACTCACACTTGTGTGAGGTCTGAAATTTGTGTCGTCCTTTAGGGTTTTGGCTGAAATTACTAGTGCGCACTTGTTGAAGGAGGCTTATTTTGGCTATTTTTGGCATTTTTCTTGGTGGAAGGTTTACAACTAGAGTTTGGCTTGATGAATGCATGGTGAATGTAAGTGAATTTCTGCAATCCTTCCATTACTTGAATGGTTATAGTATTTTACTTGCATTTTGTTAATAAATTGCTCGAATAAACCCTAGGAAATAAGCACATGTTGGTGTCCTTATTTTAATTCCTTACTAGATTGTGCCAAGGAGCCATTTTGTTTGTTGAAGAGATTGCTAGGGCCTTGCCATTGCAACACCCTACCTTTGCTCTTCATCCTAGCCGTTTTTACTTTGCTATTGAGCTAGAGAAGGAGGAAAACGCACTTAAGGCCTAGGGTTACTACACCTTAGTGAGCCGTTTTCCCCTAGGATTTGATGGTTGAAGCCTTGGCTTATCAACACTTCACCATCAATTTCCTCTTGTCTTTGGCCATGCTATTATCACATTGTTCCTTCAACTCTTGCCACCATCTTTGACTCCATTTGCCCTATGAATGCACTGATCTAAAGCCTTTATGCTTGAGTGCCTTGATCACAAAACTTCAAACATCCAAACTCTTTGAACAACTACTAATACCTTCTAACCCTAACCTACTAACCCTATTGCTGCCATTATCCATTTGATTTGTAATTATACTTTGTAGCATTTTATGCTTCTTTAAACCAATTGAAAGATTGGCTAAAGCGTAGTAGTCTTTGCTTCTAATGAATGTTGATATTGTGACATTGATGATAAATCGTCCTTGCTCATTGTGAAGCTTCTTTTTAAGCATTTATTGTGAAGTAACATTTTGTGATTATTGCTATTGTACATCATTGATTTGCTTCATCAATATTATCGGCCAATTGCTTTATATTAGAAAGTCCTTGATTATATGAAGTACTAACCATAAAGTGATCTTGCAAATATATAGTTTCTTGTTGCTTTGTTCCGTGCAGGTACACTTCTGGTTCTTATTATCTTTATTGGCTGTTTAGCTGGACTTTCTGATCGGTTGACTTGTGAGGGGGAAACTTTTACTTAGCTTTAAACCTTTGCCTTCTCAAAACCCCAGGTCACCGGGGACGTCTCCCCTGGGCCTACCACCCTAAATAGAAAAAGATACCCTATTGAGATGACAGTGATAGGGTAGTCTCCTGTTGCATCGATTTGTCTTCTTTACCTTTCCTTTATCCTTCAAAGTACAAACTGTGCGATAACACGCCCCACTTGGGGAAGGATTTTCTTGGTGGCTCTTGGTGGTTTCTCTTGTGCGCTACCTTTGGAGGAGTTGCGCTAAGGTTGTATGGTGCTGCCCAGTTGTAGTCACAGTTGCAGTTGGAGTTACAATTGCTGTTACTAGTTGCCAGTTGTGCCGGTTGTGTGGTGCCCTATCTTGCTCTATTAATGCGCCTATCTTGCGCTAGTTCTGTGGTGTTGCTTAGTTGTCTACCCTCGCTAGGGTTTGACAAGAAGAAGATAAGTATTTGTTATCTGGGTTTCTTCATTGTTGGTTTGCTCTTGTCAATAGAGTTGGTTCATGGTTGTATTGGAATATTGGACCCTCGACTGGTTCCGGTTTTTAAAACTATGGTATAAATACAAGTCTGGGTCAGTTCATTTGTACATGCAGATAGTTCTCCTTTTGGAGTGCGCACTAGGCAGTTGCAACTGCAGTTGCAGTAGTTTCGCTATTTCTGGTTTCTAGTTCTCTTGGAGAGTGTGCCCCACTTGGGGAAGGATATTCTTGGTGGCTCTTGGTGGTTTTTGTTGTGCGCTACCTTTGGAGGAGTTGCGCTAAGGTTGTGTGGTGCTTCCTAGTTGCAGTTACAGTTGGGGTTACCAATAGCCAGTTGTGCTAGTTCTGTGGTGCACTATCTTGCTCTAGTGATGTGCCTATATTTTGCCAATTCTGTGGTGCTGCTCAGTTGTCTACCCTCACTAGGGTTTGACAAGAAGAAGATAAGTATTTGTTATCATGGTTTCTTCATTGTTGGTTTGGTCTTGTGAATAGAGCTGGTTCATGGTTGTATTGGAATATTGGAAAGATTCTCTCTAAGAAAAGTTGGCTGGGTTTTTCCTCGAGTTTGGGGTTTTCCCAGGATAAATCTTTGTCTTCTTGTGCTTGCCGTTGCTTATATATTTCAGTGTATGATTATTGAATGTTAAAAGAAGATAAAAATGCTATGGTAAATCTATTGTTAATGAAACTAATGAAAATATAACATGGTATCAGAGCAGGTTTCCTTCAGAATAGTCTAATCACTGGAAGGAAGATCGTGAGATTTGCCAGTGCACAGTTTTCTTTGTCAAGCTCATTGAGCACTTATTATAAAATCGATTGGGACAAACTCCATCACTAATCAACTTGACCTACTCTAGCGCATCTACTGCACTTCTCAGATTGACTTTCCGTTAAAATTGAATTTTTTAGGGTTTTAGGCTTGTTGACATTTTCCTGGACATTGAACCTTCTCATTCATATTTCTAACCTTTTCTTATTGAAGTAATGTCTCAGATTAGAAGACAAAGTTGGATGGTGTACTTGTATATATGATGAGGATGTTTGCAGGAGGCGTACACTTGGAAAAGGAAATTTATCCAAGCAATGACAATAGATCCAAAGGGATCTTAGATCTAGTGCACTCCGAGGAAGCCCAAGAGTTGGAGGCAACAGTGACGATGTCTCCAATATAGAACAACTCAAATGGGGACAACAACAACTAGACTCCAGGTTTGCATATTAGGTTTGGTATTTTATACTACTGCAGCCCAAGTAAGTGTTGTAACTAGAATAACAGTCTTTAGAGTTCTATTACTGCTATTGCTATCAAATGTTTTGTAACACTTGAATATTGTTGATATGATGATCATTAAGTAAAAGCTCATTGTTCAGTATTAATGATGCACTTGTTTACAAGATAAATTGATCTCCTTTAGGAGATGTTCTTAGTTGTTAACCTTGTTCCAGGTAGGTTATCTTGTAAATTCCATGGAGGTTACCATGGAGATGTTGTTGTTCTTGTTTCTTGTTTCGGTGAGATTACCATGGAGGAATGATTGGTCACAACACTTGAAGAGTGTTGTTCTTATTTTTTGTTTTCACTCTTATTCCACCTCAAACTCAAGAGATATCAAGACGGTATTTTACAGTGGTATCAGAGCATGTTCCTCTGCAGCTGTGGGCTTTGAGGGCACTTATAATCATATTTATGAGACCAAAAGACGAGCAGAACATTACCTACAGAAGAAGTAGGGGAAGAACCCCAGATCCCCCCGTGTGGTTAGAGAAGAAGAAACATGAGAGTCAACACCATCTATCATACTTAGGGGCAAATAAACTATGGGGGAAGAAGATGATGCCAGGATCAACAATGTGTTCAATATTTTGAATGATTTGGCCAAGGGTCAAAAAGTCATGATGGACCTTATGGGGCAGCTAGCTAAGAATTCCTTCGAGGGCCCAATGAAGCAGAATCAGAATGGTGATGGGGGCTCAAACAATGGAGAGGGTAGCCATTCACGCACTACGATGCAGAACCAGCCTCACTTGTACACCAAATCCCCTAGACCCACTGTGCCTCAATTTTTGGGGAATGACGCCGCAGGTCCATTGATGTAGGTTGATCATGGCATATTTAGAGGAGTACATGAGGCTGGGAGATGATTTCCACTCAACCATGTCTTTTGCAGAGTTTTGCGATATAAAGAGTAGAAACCGGCCGAGAGGGCCCATGAGGGCCATGAGACAAAATTTTGAGTTGCAACTTACCCTTGGGAAGGTCACCATTCCCAACTTTGATGGGGGCTCTAAATGCTCCGCGAGATCATGGGTGCAGAAGCTCGACACTTACTTCTAGCTGCACCAAATGCCAGAGACAGATGCCATTAAGTTGGCCACCTTGCACTTGGATGGTGAGGCCCATGAGTGGTGGTACCATGGGTTAGTCACCTTTGGACATGCCGACGTTACCTCCTACCTGGACTTCACACAGAGGCTCATCGAGAGATTTGACAGGAAGGATCCAGAGCTTCACTTCAAGGAGCTGGCTCAGCTCAAGCAGACAGGTAGCCCAGAGGCTTATATATCTGAGTTTCAGAGGGTCGTTGTGATGGTGACAGACATTTTAGAGGCCCGTTTGGTGATGTTGTTTGTTGAGGGGCTAACAGAGCCTCTACGAGGATGGGTCAAGGCTTACAAGCCTACCTCTTTACATGATGCAGTCAACAGAGCTTGTGACATGTAGGATGCAGTACCTAAAAGTCAGTTTCCAGCCAAACCCACTTTTACCACGAAGACTAAGGAGACCATACCACCTAAGAGAGATTGGGCCGGAAAGCCCAAACTGGATGAAGATACCAGGAGAGAATTGAGGAAAAAGAAATTGTGTTTCAGCTGTCAGGAGCCATGGGCACAAGGACACAAATGCGCTGGGATGGATAGAATGGGAAAGGCCCATTACATTGAGGTATACTCTGACAGTAACAGTGATGAGGATGAGGAGGTGGAGTAGGCACAGGACCAAGGACATCCAACATCAGGAGAGGAGTCTTCACAGGCTGGGGTGAAGAGCCCAGTCATGGCCTCGATGTCAGGGTTTTCGAGGTATCATACCTTCAGGGTCAGAGGTGTCCTACAGGGGCACAAGGTGACAGGAATTGATGGGAGAGCATCCCATAACTTCATTGACGCTAACATGGTCAAGAGGAGAGGAATTCCGACAGAGGAATTCGATGGGTTCACAGTAGTCATACCAGGAGGCCACTAGATGAGTTGCACCAAGTGAATTCCCAAGCTCACAATAACCATGGGAAACTACTCAATGACAGATGATTTCGTCGTGGTGGACGTACCAGACACCAATGTAGTGTTGGATGTTCAATGGCTTTACTCTATTGGGAGATACACTACTTTGATCATAGGACCATGGAGATGGAGTTCACAGGGCCGGATGGCAAGAAAGTGGTCTTACGATCCATGCACCAGTACCCGTCAAAGATTGTGTCATCTCACAACATGGAGGCAATCATGAGGCATGGTGATATAGAGTGGGCTATAGAGTGTTTTATTTCTGATAGAGAGCCACCAAACTGTTTGCAGCAACTTCCAGAGGACTTACAACTTTTACTCCACAAACATTATAAGGTATTTAGTGACATTCCTCCTGGCATTCCACCTGATAGAGGTTTTGAGCATATCATAGAGTTAGAATAGGGGGTCCAAGCAGTTATCACAAACCCCTATTGGCACCCTAAGGTTTACAAGGATGAGATTGAAAAAACCATCAAAGAATTGTTGAAAATGGGCCATATCTGCCCTAGTTCCAGCCCGTTTGCCTCTTTCGTTGTCTTAGTCAAGAAGAAGGATGGTACTTTGTAGATGTGTATTGGCTACATTGCTCTAAACAAGAAAGCGATCAAGAATTGGTATCCCATACCCACGATTGATGAATTAATGGATGAGCTCAGAGAGCTAAATTTTTCTCGAAGATTGTTCTTCGATCAGGGTACCATCAGATGAAGGTACGAGAGAAAGACGTACCTAAGACAACCTTTTGATGCCACTATGGGCATTATGAGTTTTTGGTCATGCCATTCGGGCTAACTAATGCCCCTGCCACTTTCCAATTGGGCATGAATCATGTGTTCAATAAGCAGTTGAGGAAGTTCTTATTGGTCTTCTTTGACGACATCCTCATATACACCAAAACATGGGAAGACCATCTGTGACATCTTGATGAAGTACTTGGTATTATAGAGAGTCAACAGTTGTATGCAAAGGAATCCAAGTGCGAGTTTGGTATGACAAAGATGCTCTACTTGGGGCACGTGATTGGGGCGAATGGGGTACATGTGAACCAAGAAAAGATTAGGGCGATCATTGAGTGGCCAACTCCCAGGAATGTGACAGAACTAAATAGTTTCCTTGGTATCTACACTTACTACAGGAAATTTGTTAAAGGATTCTCATAGGTGATGAGACATTCGAGGAAATGAAGCAGGTGATGAGGTCATGCCCAGAGTCTTAGTTGAAAGACAAAATTCTTCATGCTGCGCATAATTCTCCTTTGGCGGGTCATCTAGGATACCTGAAGACTTATAAACAAATTCGGGAGAGGTTCGCTTGGAAGGGTCTCAAGACTGATGTATTGAAGTTTCTACGGGAGTGACACATCTGTCAGCAGAATAAGGCAGAACATACCCATCCAACAGGATTGCTCTAACCACTTCCCATCCCTAAACAAAAATGGGAAATCATTTCGATGGATTTCATTACAGGGCTGCCTCAGGTTCAAGGGAAGGATTGTATCTACGTGGTGCTTGACATGCTTACGGAATTCGCCCATTTCTTTGCCATATTGTCCAAATACTCTGTAGCGCATGTAGCGGGATTGTTCTTTAGAGAGGTATTTCGGCTGCATGGACTGCCCAAGACAATTGTCAGTGATCGAGACAACAGATTCATGGGGGGTTTTTGGCAGGAGTTGTTCAGACTCGTAGGGACATAATTAATGCCCAATACCAGTTATCACCCTCAGACCAATGGGCAAACCGAAATTGCGAACAAATGGCTCGAGGGGTATTTGAGAAATTATGTATCGGGGCAACAGAGGGCATGGATCAAATGGCTGCACTTGGGTGAGAATTTCTATAACACCACCTATCACATGTCGATCGGGATGACACCTTTCAAAGCTTTTTATGGTTATGACATCACCACCTTTGTGGACCGAGCATTTGGGGATAGCTGGGCACCCAAAGCCAAAGATTGGATTCAGGAGAGTCAGGACATCCTGCGAACTCTCAAAGATAACTTGCAAACAACACAGAATCAACAAAAGATGTATGTCGATAATCATAGAGTGGAGCGCAGTTTCGAGGTGGGAGACTTGGTATACGTCCGCTTGCAACCATACAGGCAGTCATCCTTGAAAATGAAAGGGGCAGAAAAATTGAAGCCACGATTCTATGGCCCCTACAGGATTTCAAGGCGAGTCAGGGAGGTAGCTTATGAGTTAGATCTTCCAGAGGGGTGTAAGATACACAATGTCTTTCATGTTTCATGCCTCAAGAAGGCAATGGGACAACATGTTGTCACCTCTACAGAGATACCACTATTGGATGAGGAGGGGCAGTTGATTCTAATTCCGGAGGAGGTGTTGGAGACCAAAGAGCGGAAATTAAGGAACATGAGCATCAAAGAGTACTTGATCAAATGGAAAAATCTGCCTATTGAGGACGCCACTTGCGAAGGAGAGCAGATATTGCAACATCGTGGATTGCATTTTCTTGAGGACAAGAAATCTCAGGCGGGGAGGACTGTAATGTCCCCGTTGGCCTAGGAGTCATAAGGAGTGGTTCTGCTAGCCTAACTTGGTTCCCATAGGCTAAGTCGGAAAAGTTAACTAGGGAACTCAACTTTTGCCTAGGAAATAACTTTATAAAGTGAAAAAGAGAGAAAAAGGGGGACATGGGTCTTACGCAAATGAAGTCACTTAAAAATTATAAAGTGTGCAAGCATAAAGAGGGGAAATGAGAAGGCGCCCCTCATTCTTGCATTTATTCATTTGGAAATTAGATATTGGACAGCTCTTGAGGAAAGAGTCTAGGGTTTTGGAAACCCTTCATCTATCTCTGGTTTCGGTATTGCAACGATACACCCTAGCTAGTCTTGGGAGGAAATCAATCAGATTTCTTCACTGAACTTCATTGCTATTGAGTTTTATCTTCTCACAGTTAAGTTCTTCAATTGGTGGTTGATTTTCTGTTGTGTGGCGGCTGGGATTTTCATTATGGGACGAATTTTCTATTGAAGGGTGGTTTCTTCATTGTTGCTGGGCGCCATCCATACTACAGGGAGTTTATTTACACTGCTGGACGTTTTATACTTGCTGGGCGCAGTTTCCCTTCATTTCTGGGCGGTATTCTTCTCTTGGAAAACATATCTCTCTGGGTGGGTGACTTGTATTACTTGATAACCGAGTTATTTGAAGTGGGGAATTGTTTATCCCATTGCTGTTTCATATATATTCCCTGTGTGGCGCCATCCATCTGAACTGGGCATACTTCTTGGTAAAAAGACAAAAATAAATTACTGCTGCTTGAAGGTCGAGTTTTATCACAAACCTGGGTACTGTATTCTCTGTTTTCAGACTGGAGAGCACTACCATTATTTTCTGGAGTCAACACCTTGGCTGGGTCGAGTGCCAACACTCATTCTGGGTGCAATTTTATTGTTACTTCTCCCTCTATTTACAGCTGCAAAATATATATATCTGAAGGTGTTTTCTAGAGGGGTCGAACTTCCACTGATAGGTGTCTATTTGCTGCTGTTAAAAGACATTCCTCCTCGCTCATCAGAACAGTACAGGAGCTCACTCACTCCCTTATTAACTCCAGGTTCTATCTTGTTATAGCTGTTGTATTTGTTAGCTGATGTTACAAACTGAAATTATGATTGGTAGCTTCCTTATGCAAGTGTTTGGGGACAACCTGTATATGATCTTCCTGATTTTAAATAAAATGGGCAGCAACCATTTCTAGTATTTTGCATTCACATCATATTTCAGTATTGACTAATATGGGCATTTATCCATGAGTTATTAGAAGTTTTTCTTATTTGTAAAAGATACAGGATTGCACCTTCAGCCAATTGGATACAAACTGTTTGAAGAATTACTTTAGCGAAAACCCTCCTTAAACTTAGAAAACATCGCCTCAAACTCAAGAGATATCATGACGGTATTTTACAAGGCAACATATTAGATGGTCCATAGCTGAGACATGGAGCAGACTATCCAAACATAGAGTTGTGTACATGACTCTACACATCCATGTAATAAAGGAAAAGAGGACGAAGTCAGAATCTTTTGACAAGAAGGGTACTTTTGCGGGATATAGAGTATTTCATATGAAGATTGATTGTAAGGAACATAAGGCTCCAAAGATGACTGTACATATCCCTCTAGTTCAGTTGATCACTCTTCAGATCATCGGGAAGAATCCATAGAGCCAGAAGAGCCTACCCAAAATTGTTGTAGTGACCAGAAAGAGACCAGTATGGTCCCGTGATACTTTGCAGGATGCAAAGGGGATACAGATATATGGCATTGATGAGCCATATCATGAGGAGGAGCAGATGGCTCCACCAGTGGTGAGGCAGGCGACCCCACCAAGTACCAAATCAGAAGGAGATAGAGTTCAGAGGGAGTCAGCCTTAAGGATCCATTAGGGAGGAGCAACTTCTCCATGATAGTTCATAGGAGATCAAACTTCAGAGGAGGTCAACACATGCAGAGGGAGAAGAAGGCTCCAGAGATTATATAGACTCAAAGGGAGTCAAGCTTCAGAGGGAGCATGCAGACTCAACTTGAGCCTAATCTCAGAGAGAGTCAGTGGCTTAGAGACTTTCATTCAGAAAGTATTCCTCGGATTCAGATGGGAGAGAGAGACGTCTTCCAAGACTGACAGACAGGTGCCACGAGTTGAAGAGGCTAGATCGAAGCTTCAAAGGCTTCGAGGAGATATGAGGCCTCCTGGGAGGATTCCTTTGTTTCAGTGACAGAAGGGGAAGCTAGCCAGAAGGACTAGGATATGGATTTTTCCTTAGTTCTTGAGAGAGCAAGGGACCACACAAGTTTCCAGCTATGTGGCGCTGATGAGGATGATCATTGATTCAAAACCTTCCACTTTTGAGGAAGCTGCTAAGCAGCAACAAGAATGGAAGGATGCTATGATGATGTGTGGTAAGTGGTTCCAGAGAGAAGTCAGTGGTGACTTCCAAGTGGATCTACAAGATCAAGCATGCTGCAGATAACAACATAGAGATGTACAAAGCTAGAAGCTCATAGCTGGTTGCAAGAGGGAGCTCACTTCAGAGTTCGAGATGAAGGATCTAGGTCTGATTTATTATTTCTTGGGATTGGAGGTGTGGCAGAGGCCAGATGAGATTTTCCTCGGCCAAGGAAAATATACTGTTGAGATCCTGCAGAGATTCAGGATGATGGACCAAGGCTGTTGGGAGCGGGGAGCGAAACCGGGAAGCGGGAGCGGGAGTGGGAGTGTCAGTTTTTAAAAAATTCCAGGAGCGAGAGCATTTTGGAAGCGTTTTTTATATAATACATAAAAATATATATATATTGATGCACATATATAAAAAACATGCAGAATGTTGAATCAATTGCAAAAAACATGAAAACATAGATATAAGATCACTTAACTAATTGATTAGTGATGAATCATGATCATTAAAGCATCAACGGTCAACCATTTAGTACACATATAACATCAATCATAAACATTTGTTATCAATAGATTGTAAAAGACATCAACCACAAAATGAAATAGAGTCTAGACTCTAGATTCTAGAGCATCATATTCATTACCAAAGAGTTGTAAGATTCATTGAATAGTTCAAAGTTCAAAACTTTAAAATTCAAATTTCAAACTTCAAACGTCAAAGGTAAACTCTCATATAATGTTCAACTTCAAACTTCATAAGTTCATAACTTCATTGTTTACAGAATAAGCTATAATAAAGAGTCAAGAGTCAAGAGTCAAGACAAAGTACTAAGTTCTAGAATCTAGAGACTACTTCTAAACAGGAAACACAAAAAAAAGATGTAGTATATAGTAGCAAGTACTAAGTACTATTCTCTAAGTTTTCCTCTTGCCACAAGAAACTTCTAGTTTCTTATCCTGTGATCTTTGAAGAGGAGTAGGAACAGGTGGAAGTGATCGTGGAATACGACCAGCAACTGAATGGCCCCCACGTGACAATGGATGCTGTGAAGATAAAGGTAAAATTGTTGAATTTGGAACACCGCTAGTGGATGGGGGTGGCATGTCTCCTCCAAGAATATGATCACCATCACGATCACCCAAAAGTTCCTCTTCCAAGCGTTCTAAAACAATGGCTCCATCCTCCAAATTAGTCTCCTCTGGATTGTTGTCCCAATTCATATCTCTTTCAAAGTTATATAAAGCACTCTCCTCCCCTACATCACAATAATGTGACAACAACCTCAAGTTGTAATGCACATAAACTAAGCTTTCAACCCGATCTACATTCAAGCTGTTTCTCTTTACACTGTGGATGAAGCTATAGGTGCTCCAACACCTCTCTGCAGAAGAGGTGTTAACAACCTGAGAAAGCACCTTCATCGCCAATTTATGCAAATTTTTGGTAGAGGAGCCATACATGTTCCACCATTCGATAGAACCCATTCTGTCTCGATATTTGGTTGCATGCAAGTTACCAAAGACTCCATGCTCACTGATGTATTTGTTCAATTCGCTTTGTACTTGAGCACACTCCTCTTCATCAGGTACCGACTTGTCCAATGCAAGCATATATCCATTTTGCACCTCTGGATCAGTGTGTGGTTTTCTCCTTTCCCCACCCCAGGTGCTGGTTGGGCCAATCAAGATGAAGAATAATATTTTGGGGTAAGGACATATGCCAACAGCCAGGGCATGCGGTGGAACATTCAAATTATCCCACCTTTTGACCACATGTTTATGGATATGATCATACAAGATCACAACCCTCGACTGAACAATGTCTTTGATTTGGAATTTTGGCCTAGCATGCGTCCATCTTCTTATACATCTCTCCAATCACCGGCTGATTTGTATCTGCAAACCGAATCATACTATAAATGGGTTTGGTGAACTGCAGAATATACTGAACTTGTTGCCAAAAATGGCCACCAAGAACTATGTCCTCCACCTCCTGAAAGTCACTTCTCTCAGATGCGGATGTAGCCCTGTCTTTTAGATCCTGCCATGAATCACTCGAGGCCATAATAGCCAATGCCTCTCTTACCTTCAACATGCGCTTGAAGGTGAGATAATAGCTAGCAAATCTGGTCTTTGCAATCTTTAGTAACTCCAACTTGGAGTGATTGCGAAAAATGAAGTGGGCCATGCTATGATTGGTAATAAATCTTATCA
>SNQJ01S0001299.1:162403-174668 GCA_010110895.2 Picea sitchensis | reverse complement strand
GGGGGGGCGCTCCCCCACAACATAGTGATGGATTATGGTAGTAGCTGTATCCTACTGGAGAACATGCTAGTAGTTGTGTGCTACTAGTTGATTGCTACATAGTCGTGAGACTACGACAGTAGCTGTGTGCCATTTGACAACATGCTAGTAGCTGTGTGCTACTAGTTGATTGCTACGTAGTCTTGAGACTATGGCAGTGGTTGTGTCCCACTGGACAGTAGTTGTGTTCTACTATGACAGTAGTGTTGTACTACTTTGGCAGTGGTTGTGTACTATTGGATGGCATTGTAGTAGCTGTGTGCTACTAGTTGATTGTAATGTAGTCGTGGAGACTACTAGACTGCTTGGAAGTAGTTGTGTGCTACTGATGGATTGCAACATAGTCATAGAGACTATGGCAGATGACTTGAGCTATCGATGGCATGATAGTAGTTGTGTGCTACTAGTTGATTGTAGAGTAGTCAGTGGACTACTAGATGAAGACATCGTGGAAAGATACCTCCCTAGCTAAAAGTGAGTGTTGATGTTTTGGTAGCTGCGAGAGGTATTCCCTCCTGGACAATTTTTCTTAGAGAAGAAGAAGATTCCAAGAAGTCAAAGGAAGACCATTGAACAATTGAAGAACACCTCGTAAAATAATAAAGTGAAATAGAAGACTACGGAAGAGAAGTCGGTCCATAGGAAATAATGATAAAGTGGAAATATAATTTCTAGGAAGAGAAATCGGGCCACAGAAATAATAAAGTAAATTTTAAGACCCAGAATAAAAAGGCGGCCCTAAACATGCACCCAGATTAGTATAAATACAAGTCCGGGTCAGTTCATTTGTACAGTTAGATAGTTCTCCTTCTGGGGTGCGCACTAGGTCGATGCAACTGTAGTTGCAATAGTTTCGCTATTTCTAGTTTTTGGTTCTCTTGGAGAGTGCGCCCCACTTGGGGAAGGATATTCTTGGTGGTTCTTGGTGGTTTCTCTTGTGTGCTAACCTTTGGAGGAGTGGCGCTAAGGTTGTGTGGTGCTGACCAGTTGTAGTCACAGTTGCAGTTACAGTTGTTGTTACTAGTTGCTAGTTCTGCCAGTTCTGTGGTGCCCTATCTTGCTCTAGTGATGCGCCTATCTTGCGCTAGTTCTGTGGTGCTGCTCAATTGTCTACCCTTGCTAGGGTTTGACAAGAAGAAGATAAGTATTTGTTATCTGGGTTTCTTCATTGTTGGTTTGCTCTTGTCAATAGAGTTGGTTCATGGTTGTATTGGAATATTGAAAAGATTCTCTCTAAGAAAAGTTGGCTAGGTTTTTCCCAAGATAAATCTTTGAGACCAAATCACAGTTTATAAGAAGTGGCTAGCTTCAGCGCACCCTCCCCAAGATTCAGTTTCAATATTGCATCTGCTGCAAAATTAGGGTTTCTACATAAACCCTAAGAGTGACTTTTCACCTTTGTTGGAGGATGCTGGTGAAACTAAGATCACCTAGGAACTCGCCCAAGCAAGGCACATCACTTCCTTGGATCAAAATTCTGAAATTTGAAATTTGAGAAATTAGGATTTCCTCATAAAACCCTAAGTTGCAGTTGCAGTTGCAAAACCAATTGCAGTTGCAGTGCCAGTTCATTCGTGCCAATTCCTTCATGCCAGTTACTGTGCTAGTTGCAATACCAGTTGTAGAGAATTTTTTTTTGTGAAGCGTTGGGATTGATTGTTCCAGTGTGCCTTACTCTAGCAAACTTCCAGCTACCATGAAGCACCTTTGAAGTTTTAAAGGCTTATTATTGCTTGCCGCTGCTGCTGGATGGTGCCACTACCTGTTGATGCTGTCAGAGGTATGTACTTACATATGTTTAAACTGTATCATTATTTTAAAGGGTACTTGCAGGAGAAAGGATATTTTGTCTAAGCAACAATCATAGATCCAGAGGGATCTCAGATCCATCACATTTAGAGGAACTATGCACCTTAGGTTTGATTACTTTGATACGCCTCTACTTGTTATGGCATTATTGTGATCTTATGAATATCCAGGTTGCATTTTGATCTGTTGAAGTTATCATACTAACCATTGGTCAAAATTAAAGTCAAAGTATTAGATTGATTAAAGTTGAGATTATATTGTCTTAGTACAGAGGATAGGTTGAAGAAAATATTTGTCATTTTGAGTGAAGGAGACTCGGAAGAAAAACAACACATTCTTCAGGACAAGACTCCAGGTTCCAGGTTTGATTGATTAAATTGATAACAATTAATAAACACTATAATTGTGATAACAATCTTTGAAAAGTTTTATTATTGAATACTTGGTAGCATGTGAGCAATATTGAGATAAATGCTTATTGTAATTATTTACTAGATATAACTGACATCTCCTCTGGGGGAAACTTCTTGTTTTTGTTTCTAGGTTACCATGGAGGAATGATTGATCACAACACTAGAATAGTGTTGCTCTTATTTCTTATTATTATATTTCTTACTTTTGACCCTTGTTCCAGGCAGGTCCCAAGTGATAGCTCTGAAAAAGCTACCGTGATGATTGTTCTCGCAATTGTGTTTATTATTATTATAAAGAGTATTATTCTTGTCTACCGTTTCTCCCTTGTTCTTGTTCCGGGAAGGTCACAGGTGATAACCCTGAAGGGAGCTATAGTGATGGTTGCAGGAGGCAACATATTAGATGAAACATGAAGCAGACTATCCAAGCTGTATACATGACCGTATACATTCATGTACCGAAGAAGAAGAAGAAGAGGAAGAAGAAGAAGAAGAAGTTACTTTTCCTAGATACAGAACAACTCATATGAGGACAGAGCATGAGGAGCAGAAGGCTCCAAAGATGACAGAACAAATCCCTCTAGTGCAGTTGATCACTCTTCAAATCATCAGGAAGAGTTAGTAGAGCCAAAAGGGCCTACCCAAAATCACTGCAGTAACCAAGAAGAGACCAACATAATCCCGTGACACTTTGCAGGATGCAAAGCCATATAGCATTGATGGGCCATATCAGAGGGAGCAGTTGGCTCTGAAGATTATATAGACTCAGAGGGAGTCAAGCCTCAAAGGGAGCAGTTGGCTCTGAAGATTATATAGACTCAGAGGGAGTCAAGCCTCAGAGGGAGCATGGAGACTCAAAGTGAGCTTGATCTTAGAGAGGATCAAATGAGAAAAGAGACGTCTTTCAGGACTGACAGTCAGATGCCATGAGTTGAGAAGACTAGATCGTAGCTTCAGAGACTTCTAGGCGACGTGAAATCTCCTGGGAAGATTGCCTTGTTTTAGTGACAGAGGAGAAAGCCAGTCAGAAGGACTGGGATATGGATTTTGCCTTGAAACCAGAAGGGATGTCAGTGGTGACTTCCAAGATTGATCTAACAGAACAAGCATGTTGCAGATAACAGTATAAAGATGTACAAAGCCTGATTTGTGTCCAAAGGATTCTCCCAGCAAGAGGGAGAAGACTATGACGAGACACTTGCTCTAGTAATCAAAGAAATAGTTCCAGGTTCGTGAAGACAACCAGAACAACCATGATTCTGATACAGTATGAGATTCAGAGGGAGCAGTCCCTGTATTTGAGATTGAGTTGCCTCCATGAAAGAAGAAAAACTACCTTCAATATCAATCACTCTCAGTTTCAGATGAAGTTGTTTCCATGATAGAATAGAGGAGCTACTCTCATAGTTCAACAACTACAGTGAGAATAGAGCAGTGATTCTCAGCTTCAAAAATAACAGCTGCAGGTGCAGAGTCTCGGTTCTAGAAGGAACAGTTGCAGAAAAAGTAGAGGACATACTCTCAGGTAGTGAGACAAATAGTGCTTTGCAGAAAGCACATAGAACCAACATGTGATTATGTAGATTGACTTGTAGCTGAGCAAGTGTACTAGGTTGGTACAATGTGATGTGAAAATTTGGTTTAGAAGTACAGGACATGAAGACTCATGTCTGCAAGTTGAAGCAAGCTCCAAGAGCTTGGTATGGCAGGATTGATAGTTTTCTGAAGAGCTTGGGCTTTACCAAGAGTAAAGCTGATCCCAACCTTTACTTCAAGATTGAGAATGATGGACCGGTTATATTGCTGCTATATGTGGATGACTTATTCTTGACAGATGAAGAAAAGCTCATCACAGATTGTAAGAAGAAGCTTGCCGCTGAATTTGAAATGAAGGACCTAGGGCTGATGCACTATTTCTTAGGTCTTGAAGTATGGCAGAGCCCAGAAGAGATTTTCCTTAATCAAGGAAAGTATGCTGTGGAAATTCTGAAGAGATTCGACATGATGGACTGCAAAGCCATGTCCACTCCTATGGAGACGAATCTGAAGTTATTGGCTGATACTTCGTCAGAAATAGTTGATGTTACTCTATATAGATAGGTGATTGGTTCGTTGATGTATCTAACGAATACCAAACCAGATATATGCTTTGCTGTGAACACCTTGAGTTAGTATCTGGTGGAGCCCAGACGTGTTCACCTTGTAGCTGCCACGCATGTGATGAGATACCTTAAGGGTACGTTGGACTATGGCCTCTGTTATACTGGAGATTGTGACTTCAGATTGTATGGCTATACTGATTTAGATTGGGCTGGAAGTGCTTCAGACAAAAAAAGCACTTCAAGATGTTGTTTCAGTTTAGGGTCAGCCATGACTTCGTGGAAAAGCAGGAAGCAATCCAATATTGCTCTCAGTACGACAAAAGTGTAGTACATTGCAGCATGCTCCGCTAGTTCTGAAGCCACATGGCTTCGGAAGTTGTTGACAAGTCTATTTGACCTAGAGATGGATGCTACCGTGATCTTTTGTGATAACCAAAGTTGCATAAAGATGACAGAGAACCCAATGTTCCATGATAAGACGAAGCACATTGAGATCTAGTACCACTACATTTGTGATATGATACAAAAGGGAGTTGTGAAGCTCCATTATGTTGGCACAGATGAGCAGGTAGCAGATGTGTTGACTAAGCCTATGTCTTGTGTGAAGTTTGAGTACTTCCGAGACAAGCTTGGTGTAGTCCAAAAGGACTTCCCTCGAAAGGGGGAGTGACGCTGGTGATACTATGGTATCCTGACCACCAGCAGGGCAACTCGTTAGGATTTATATCCTAGGGGATTGATCATCCCTGGACAGATCCCCTAAGGTCCTGATGGACGGTCTGTTGGAGTGCCTATGTATGTATATACTTGTTGTGGTCAGTAGTGTGGCATCTCGTTAGGATTTATATCCTCGGGGATTTTATTATCCTTGGACAGATCCTGTAAGGTCCGGATGGACGGTCTGTCGGAGTGCCCACTGTTGTTGTTGTTGCTGCTGTTGATGCTCCTGTCTCATTCCGTTACCATTGATGCTGTCGTTCCAGCTTCATGTTGTTGTTGATGATGATGTTACTCCAACTCCGTGCTGCAGATGATGACGATGCTCAATTTCTACTGATGATAATGCTGAGAAAAACTTYCGATGATTTATAGATATGACAAACAATGTTCCAGATGTTGATGACGAYGTCTCCTCTTGATGTTGTATTGAGTCCAGTCAGTTGTTATTGATGTTGTCAGTAGAATACCCTTCTTGTTAAGGGGGAGTGTTGAAATATTGTAACTTCAAAGAATATTCTACCCAAGGAGTGTTGAATAATATTGTTATATTATATTTGTTAATTAGGACCTATTGTGCCTTTGTAAAAGTCGACCTTATTGTGCCTTGACAATTAAATGTAAATTAAGAGGGTAAAGTGACAGGTCGGCCCAGACCTAATTTTAGGCTGGCCAGACCACTATTTATAAGGGAGGCCAATGCCTCATTTGGACACACACACCAACTAGCTCTGCAGTGCGCAAGTCTTGGAGGAGAACCTACTGCAGTTAGGTGTGACGTCAAGGAGAGTTCTTGGTTTATGTCTTGGTATCTCTTGGTTAAGTAGTGCACTAATCTTTCCTAGTGAAGGACTAGAGGAGGATCTTCTGCTTTGTTTTTGGTCTATCTATATTGAGGAAGTTTTTGGTGGTTTTCTTCCCCATGAGGGTTTCCCAGGATAATCTGTGTCTCTATTGTTTTTGTGATTGCCTCTCTTTCAATGATCTTATTTATGCAACTAATGTGCTAAATGATTGTAATAATAAAGAAGAACTGTAACTGCTAGCTGTATAAGTAAAACATCAACGATTATCACCTTAGCATTCATGTCTCTTGCTTTGGGATGGGGCTTTTCCAACATTGGGGGGTATCCTAAGGTGCCACCTTTGATTTGCAAATCAAGCTTGGAAAGAGTAAATTAGATCAAGAAACAAGGAAAACTCAAAGGACACAACAATGAGGGAAGAATGAATCCGTTATGACTAGTGCTTGCTCCTTGGGCTATGGAGTCAAAAGAAAAATAGAGGTCCAAGTGGAAGTGGAGAAATGCAATGGGGCTGGTCTAGACGAATCCCATTGGATAAAGGCAAGTTAAACTCCTTATCGTTGTTGGGTAGGTGAGTCCTGTATGGGAAAGAACCTTTCATACAATTCTCTCTTGGCCGCTTCAAGACCAAGTCAAGCATAAGGGAAAATTGAGAACTCCGTCAAGTCAAAGCTGCATGTAGCACAGTCTGATTAACAAAATACCTGAGCCTCACCCTAACACTATGGAGTTTCAGGGATTGAATCATAGTATTAGGTCAAAAATACTTAAACAACTAAGGGAAGAATGAATCCACTTAGCGTATCATATGAAACAAATAAACTTCATCAAGTAGGAGAATTGTTGTGGCAATAAGATAAACTTAATATACCAAAAGAAAAGAGAAGATGAGAACAAACTACTCATTTTATTGACATCAAAACTTGAGAATCAATTACAAGTACAAGGGGCAACAAAGCCCCATGGTCCAACCCTTTCCTCCATCTCCAAAAACTTATTAAATGGATATATGTTCTTCTAAGTTGTGCACCCTCCTTGGCCAATAATTGCATGCAAACTCTAATTGAACCTTCAATTGAACTTGCCTCATGCAAAGCACAATTATCTTTGGATGTAAGTGGATAAGGCTGCATGCAAGGTGTAGTTAACTATAACTTAATAGATAATGTTGAGTTCGAAATAGATTGCAATTATTCACCTCAATTAGTGCACCCTCCTTCTAGATAAGAATTGAATTAACTCCTTTGCGATAAATAATCTCCACTTAAAACTACTTTCATGAATAAGACAAAATCTTTTCCAATGATATCTTGGGTGAGAGATATTGTTTACTTTATTAATTATGTTTGTCTTTATCCACACCAAGACGCATGTCGACATCTTATAGCTCATCAACTAAGTTTTCCGAAACGGGGAAACGTTTGGAAGTTTCCGAAATGGGGATGTCAAGAAACGCGACCCTCCAAAAATGGAAACGTTGGGGAAACACTGTACACATTATCTTGCAAGAAAAAAATAATGATACACATAAATGACATTTTAGAAGGAAAACCATGTCTATAGTAACTCCCATAGATGATCAATATCATTGATTACATGATGCAAGCAGCAAAATCCAAAATTAGCCTTTATAGATGAGGCTATACATCCAAAATCAGCCTTTATAAATGAGGCTGTATGTGCTGAAAATGAAATAAAAGATGAGCTAAAGACAACTGCAATTACATATCCTAATACATGTCTATACTGATCCTCATCCTCATCATTAAAAATAGAACAAGATGCATGTTCAGCAGAACTAGAGCATGGATGGGAAGAAGAGACAATTCCACTTCCAGTTGCATCATCACCAATATCAAGAGTAGCATTATAAATATTTAAAAATGAAAAATTTGAGTTTGTGACCATTTGAGGGACCCACAGCCCTCTTGGCCACAAACTCAAAAAAGGGCGTCGAAACGGCTGTCGTACGGGCCGAAACATCGTCAAAATGCCGCCGGCCGTAGCATACAGCGTTTCCAAATCGGGAAACACCGTACGGTACGGCTGGCGGTGTTTTGACAGAGTTTAGTACCCATTTTGGTGCGTTTCGGGGTACTGGTATGGCACCCAGAGGGCTGTTTCCTGCAACAGCCATCAAGTTATAATTACGTAAATGATGTTTTTCTGTGCACTTCAACATGGCACCATCTCTTTACCAATCATCATCCTATGAGTGCATGTCACTGCCTAACAATAGCAGCGACCCCTCCTAAAAAATAGGAACATAAAAAATGTCAAGTTGAGCCTCCTAAAAATAGGAACCTTAGAATGCCAAAATATCACTTGTGGTAGTGTTTACTATAAATAACATTTATAAAAATAATATGACCTCGTATGTCACTGCAAACAGGGTCATCAAACTATCTACCTTTAAAGAACCTGGATATGTGCTCTGTATTGCCATGCAAGGCTTGTAGCCCCAACTGCTAAAAATATTAGTTTCACAAAACACCTCGTATGTTGTCGGAAATGCTCTGATTAGATTCACATGGAGACAAGGAGTCCAAATATATCATTAAATCCAACATGCGATCTTTGAAAAAACCAATTGCTAAAAATACAAGTTTATTGGAATTGTATGCAGGTTGCATGCAAACTACCGGTAACCCTTGCATGCACATATAATCCTTGAATGTACCATAAACCACCTCTAAATCATCATATATTGCATGCTACAGGGGACATGCATCTAGCTTAAAATAGTAAATGTGAAGACCATCATGCATGCAAGGACTTTGGATTCTGAAGTGGATGTACTAGATCACTGAATGAACTCTCCATAAAACCTTGATTGTTTCCTTGTGCTAGATGTAAGAGTTAATATGAAAGTTAGCACCCTCATTACACAAGGTGTAATTTTCGGTGCTAACACCATACTATCTTGTTTCACTACTGCAACTGTCGTGCTAGTGCATTTTAGCCTTGGGGAGGCAAAATGTGTCAGTGCTTGCTTCAGTTAATTTTTGCATGCCTTCACCGAGTGTGTTTACCCTGTTGATATGTTTTACAACTATTGAAGAGTGTTTAGAGGCCAAACACATTATTGGGAAATCTATCGTTGCATCTGGGTGTTTTTGAAGTGAAATGCTGTTACTAGTAGGTCTGAGAAGTGATTTGCTGTGCAAGTAGTTGTCCTTAGTTGGATTCATCTTGGAATCCCTAGAGCTTACTTGCTTCACTAGAGGTTTCCTTGATAACAATACATTTATACGCACTTCCGTCAATCAGTATAACTAATCTGTAACTCATGGGATATCGTGCTACCAATTGGATCCTATGTGCAAGTCTCAAATACCTCTTTTCTCCTTCAAAACATTTAACTGCCGCACCAATGATTTAATTTAGTCTAGGGCAGTCCACTCCATCTCTGTTCATTTAACGATGCTCCACTATGCGGCATGGAGGCAATTTTAAGCTCAATGACTTCATTGGGGATGTGAGCTTGCCCTGGGGTTGATCTATTGTTTCATACTTTGTTTGTGCACTTGTTGGATAACATGCAACTTCCTAGATGTGTGATTGGCATTATCACTGGTTCATAATGATTGCAGGAGTTATTCACAAATTAAAGCCTTGGTTAAACCTTCTCTGTATGTTTTGTGTCAATGGATGTTCTGTTTTGAGAAGCAACACCACATTTAGGAAGATGGATAGCTAGTAGTCGAAATAAATCTGACACCACATCCGTTTACCATTCGGATCTCCTTATTTCAGATTTGTTTCATGCATATTTTTCTCATTGTTATGCATCTTAAAAGACAACTAGGAACACCTGTCAGTTTTATGAAGCTGAGAGATCTGTTCTGCAAACCATTGTTAGATTAGCTAGGCATACCTTCGATAATTAAAACAATTCTATTGCTGCACCCTTTCACCACTTAGATTTCATTATTTTTGACTTTTCCCATGCTCGTGAATGTCTTTTGGTTGATATTAAGTCCTTAGCTAGATATGCTAGTTATATTATGTTACAATCAAATTATGTGATTTATTTATATGGCTCGTGGTGAACCGTTATATCTTATTATATTATGTTATTTATATTTCTTCTTCCTTTTTTAGTATGATAAACCATAGAAGGTCTAGATTGTAATGTTCTCTTAAGCCATAAATAGAATAAGTTTTTATCCTTTATATATAATTATTGCTCCTTTTTAGACTGATCTTATTGTTTTTCTCCTTCTTGGTTAAATAATAAGTATTAATAAACAAGTCAGGCTGTTATCTTTCTCATCATTTATTCCATCCTGATGATGAACCTAGATTTTTTTCCCCAAAGACATCCTCGCGGAAAACTCTTCAAGTACTTAACCATGATCCACGGATGGTAAACGGGGTAAACCATCGGCCTTGATTACAGAACCTAACCTCGAGGGGATCAAGGGAGTCGAACCCGTGACCTCCCCAACTCATCACTGGGGGAGATATCTCATGTCTGGTTCATGACCGCTTGAGCTAACCCTCGAGGCTAGATGATGAACCTAGATGTGGTTCAAAACATTGACAAAAGAATCTTTAATGCAGATTTACTTGAAGCATTACGCTCAAGCATTTATTAGATTTAAGAATTAACTTACGTCATCTCATTAGTAGTTATTGATGAAATTTAATGATAGATGTAGCAATGGAAGCCATACATTAGATGTTATCCTCACACGCACGGTAATAATTGTGGTCTAATGATATGTATGTCGACCATCAATGATGAAGCAATTAGCAGTGGGACTAAAAACTATGCATGTAACATAGCCAAGGAGAAGTCTTTGATTTAAATGCATGTTTATGAATGCTTTGGTTACTATGCATTAGATTCGTAAGCATGGATATTCTTTCTGTTTCATGCACACCATTGACATGCCATCGGATAAAACTATTTGTGGATCATCCATAGACAAGCAAAGGGAGACACTGCAATCAAGCTATCGCAATATAACAAAGGCACTTCCACAAGCCCCCATGAGTAAGAGGATATTGAAATCATCACATCATCAAGTTGTATGACAACATTGACAAGCGAAGGAGACTCAAAGATTACCAAACTAACACTAAACTCAAAGCAAAGCTCAAACAACCATCCAGTCATAAACATTCAAGCACAATTCAAGATGCCAACAATAGAAGCAAGTGCATTCAATGATTGCTTAAGGTTTATTAAGAGTGCCTTTAAGGTGACATGTGCAGTCATTGCTTACCCGTGTGTGTTTTGAGAGTATAGATAGCAAACATCCATGCACATAAAGCAATACTACGCAGAGACATTTGAGCACCTGCAATATTCTTCCATGTCTCATCATCATTCAATCACTATTAATCAATGGTCAATGGCAATGAGTGAAGCAATCATTTGATCATTCAATCAACAGAAGAAATTTTCAATTAAGATGCAAGATCGAATAAGCAAACAAATGCTGACCTATCTAATCTTTTGGTGAAAACCAATCACTTCAAGAAACAGGCACGTAGACTTAGAGGAGCAACTGAAGAAGATCAATGCAAGTAAAACTTACACAACTTGCTAATAACTAAAGCAAGTTCAATAAGGAGAGATGTCAATCAACATTGATACAATGCAAGAACCCAAAGTCATGCTTAGCCAAGCAAGAGAACTGTTACATCTCTATCCAACTACTCAACCAAACTCACCTAAAGAAGCATAATGTGAGTTGTGAGAATGCCATTTACTGTAGTAAAAGATGATGCTTTGAAAAAGAGGGTGTTCACCATCGCTACACATCTGTAACCAAAACCAAGGCACTGTAGCATAGCCATGATGAAAGACCGGTCAACTTTGTCATAGTCTCTATCGAAGTTAATTTTGAGGAACAAGGAGTCTTGCCCATAGTTTTAAAAACCAGCAAACCGAAACCGAAACCGGCCAGTTTGACCGGTTAGATGATAGACTGGGTCGAACCGGTAGAAAAACCGAACCGGTCGACCAGTTTAAGACGAAACCGGCCGGTTTGGTATCGAACCGGCCGGTTCCGTCTTAAACCGGTCGGTTCGGTTCTGTTTTGCCCAATCACGCCCGCGGATGCCAAAAAGTTATTTTTTTTTGTTTTTCTTAAAATTTTAGCCCTCCTAAACCCTAACAGATTGTTATAAAAGCATAGCAGCCCCCTCTAAGAGCCTCACACTTCTCTCATTCATCATTTGGGAGCATTTGGAAGCATTTTGGAGGTTTCGGGTTTTGGAGAAGCATTGATTTTTGAGGAGCAGCCTTGAGGAGCTTATTGGGCAAGTGTTTTGGATAGTTTGTGGTGGATTTGGCATCTCAACTAGGAGGCTATAGTTCATCTTCAAGTTTGGAGGAGTTTGGAGGAGACTCTAGAGGTATGTT
>SNQJ01S0001299.1:135286-159336 GCA_010110895.2 Picea sitchensis | reverse complement strand
GATATGTATTGCACTTGGTGCCATTTTGATATATTCATGAGCATACTTTGGATATTTTGTCTCTAATTGTCTCTAATGCTTTGGAAACATGATTTAAAATCTTAAAAATATATTTTTTCGTTAAAATTTAAATATTTTATGTAGTTTTAAAAAAAACCGGTTCATTGAAACCGGTTCGATCGGTTTATTACTGGTTCTGGTTCTGGTTCAGGTTGGACCCTCGAATGGTTCCGGTACCGGTTTCGGTTTTTAAAACATTGGTCTTGCTCATCTCCTTAGTCCATTCCATGATCTCCTATGTAGAAATCTTAGTGTTAAGAATAAATCTATCCTACACAAATCCCATATGTTCCTACTTGACAATTCTCAAAACCTCCCTAAGAATTGGGACTGCAAGTACCTTGGCCAAAATCTTATAAGAGACACTTAGCAGAGTAATGAGCCCCTCCTCCCAATAGTATATCTGGTCGCATTCTTTGAAATCATTTTGATGATCCCTTGGTTGAGGGAGGTTGTCAAAGTGCTCGGAGAAAGTGTGTCATTAGCCATACAACAAAAATCCTTACCTGCAATGTCCCACATTGCCATAAATAATTCGCAAGGAAGGACATTCATGCTATGGGATTTACCATTTTTCACATAATTAAGGGCAGTGAATAATTCATAGAGAAGTCTTGCTCCAACCTGTCTCTGTTTGAAATGTTGACCTTCCTAGGAATGACATCGCAACACACCTGTCTAGCCTCTAGGTTGCTATTAGAGAGCAGATATACGGAGAAGATGCTCTGAAAATGTAGTTATCCCTAATTTTTGCCGAGTCCTCTTCCAAACATTTGTCCTCCATCTGCAACCCAATAACCTGCTTAGAGGAAGCTTTATGTGTCAAGTGATCAAAATAAAATTTAGAGCCGAAACCCCTTTCATCAATCCATTAAAGGCAGACACGAACTCGAGCCCCCTTGAGTAGCCTCTTTGTGGAGAACCACCTTCCAATGAGTAGCCTCTTCTTGATGAACAACATTATGTAAATCCACCTCCAAAAAGATAGATCTCATCCAACTTACACTGAGCCTTCTATAACTCTCTCCTTCGTTACCTCACAATCAATATTCTCCACTCCCTCATGAACTAGAACATTTTGCAAAAAAACATTCCACTAGAGAAGCTGACTTCTCTCCCCTTGAGGCTGAGGGAAAAGGTTCATACTTGATGGACTAGTGCTTTCAAGTTAGGGGACTCAAGATGCCAGGTATTCAACATATACATAGATGAGGGAGGGGACTCATCCTGTTTCCCTAGAGATATGGTAGTCTGCATTGGAAAATGATTAGAACCTACAGTATCCATCTATACATCAACAAGACGTAGTTTCTTAGAGAAAAGCAACCCATCTCGTGGCCCATAAAATCGCTCCAACCTTGCTTGTAACCCTGCCTTGCCTGAAGTGTACCACCCACCCTAGAAGAAAAACTCGGCATCGGCAAAAAACCAGCAAGGGTCCTGAAAACATCGCCTTGGAAAAAATCGGCAAAAAAATCGGAAAACCTCGGCAAACATTAAAAAATACATAATTTATTCATTTTTTTCAAAATTTTAAACATTTTTCAATATATAAAGCAACAATAACATCATTCCATATTTTTCAATATAGGCACATAAATATGGAGACAGAACTGATATATATGATATAGTGGATGCCAAATAAAAACCGATACATCAAAGTCATTACTGAAAGTCTGAAACCAATACAAAATGACATCAATGATCACATATATAAATGTATATGCCCCAAAACTAGCAACTAGCTATATGATATCAAATTATCATTGCCCTCTCCCCGTTTTACGGGAAACAATCAGGGGCTGTAGGCCTTGAACCAGAGGCAGAGGTCCTGGTCGGGCATCAATGCTGGATGGAGGACTAGCTACTCCAATATGTGTAGAAAGTGGTGTTCCACTTTCAATTAGCTCATCATGTGTAGAAAGTGGTGTGGATGAATTCACTACCATGCCGTTACACACCTCAAATATGCTTGATGGCCTCCACAAACCTCTTCCCTTGCTGCTCCACACAAAATGCAAAACACAATGAGCCAAAAAAAAACAAATCGGGCTTTTTATCCCGCGGCCTGGACAAACATGGCAATTTTTTCTGATTTTTGGCGATTTTTTCAAAAAATCGAGATTTTTTCAAACTTCAAAAAATCGCGATTTTTGGTTTTCAAAAAACCGGGGCAGTGAAAAAATCGCGATTTTGGTGATTTTTTCTACTAGGCCACCCACCATAACTCATGCTTTGCTTTTTCCAATTAGGGTCAAACCCCTGTAAAGAAACCTTAAATCGGATCCATAACTGCTTTTCTGCAGTTGAGATGACATTGCCAACACCACCATCCTTGTCACTTGTGCACTCCACCATGTCGAAGTCACGTCTTGCAAACAACATCCCACCATAGAAGCCAACCTCTCTGCTTGTGAGGTTGAGGGGAAAGGTTTGATACTTGATGGATTAGTGCTCGAAAGTCAGAAGACTCAAGGTATTCAACTTAAATGGAGATGAGGGAGGGGGAGTCATCCTGTTGCCGTAGAGATATGGTAGTCTTGATGGGAAAATGATTAGAACCTAAAGTATTCATTGGTACATCAACAAGATGTAGTTTCCTAAAGAAAACCAGTGCATCTTGCAGCCCATAAAATTAGTCTAACCTCACCTGTATCCTGTCCCAACCCTACTTATAGTTGCACCAAGTGTGCCACCCACCATAGTCCATGCTCTTCTTTCCAATTAGGGTCAAACACCTAAAGGAACCTTACATTGGGTCCATGATTGTTCTTCTGCACCCGAGATGACTATGGCAACACTACCATCCCTGTCACCTACACGCTCCACCATGTTGAAGTCACCCCCAAGGATCCATTCTGCATCAGGAAGTGATGAGGACATCCAATCCCTAAGACTACACCTGCCGAAGCTAGAATTGGGAGCAGAGATAGAGCAAAACCCTAGGACTTTGTCCTGTGGAAAAACCATCATCCACGCACATTGGTTGGATAGATCTATGTTGTGCCCAACAACAAAACTTTGCAAAATGGGTGAGATGGCCAGTACCACACCACCACTCCATCGACCATGGGCCGAAGCCCAATACAATCCCTTCCAATAAGAACTCATCCTGAATTGCAACTAAAAACCAACAAACATGATCTCCTACTTTGAAAAACTTGAGTTTCACTGAATTTGTAATAAGAACACAGAGGTCTTATGTTCGAATCTGAGACAGACGTCCTTGGATACTCTAGTGCAAGCACACAGGTTCTTGAAATTATTGTCAGGGCTTTGGATGCTGACTCTGAGGAACAACATTTTATATTAGGATGTTAATGCTTATGAGAAAAAACCAACTTTATACATCCTTTTGCAGGTATTTCACAACCACTTCAAAGGGATGTAAAATGGATCTCCACTCTAATTATGAGGCCGCACACCAGGAATAAATTTTAACACATATGTTGACCACACACATACACAGCCCTGGGGAAAACAAGCTAAAATAATGCCACTCTTTCCAGAACAAACACAGCACACTCTACAACCTTATGTGGGCATAAAACACTTACATCTGCACTCTGCTCTCCATTGATTGGCATGGGAGCAAAACATTCAAATGCCAAGGAATTTCATTGCTCTGAAACCATGAAAAAACTACAAAATAAGGCCCACTGAACACTGGATTGAACACTCAAAAGTCACACAGCAAGGCATTGCATTCATTTCAATTTTTAAGTGATCACATTGTTCTATGTGCTTAATATTTCTTGTAGACTTGTCTAGAAGATGGGCATTGCCCACAGGTCATACGCAAATATTTCAGGAGACTAATCCTTGAAGGTGGACTGCCCATATGCAGCTACTTCATTTAATTAACACACCCAACATTACCTTTTTTTAAATTAGTTAATGAGTTGTGTTTTTATATGGTTATCTGTGCATCTCTTTCATTAGATATGGCCACTGAAACTGTTGCAATTACATAAATATTTTATATGGTTATACTGCAGTTTCTATGTTTGCTCTTTTGCATTATTAATCCATATTTCAGTATTATATGCATATACTGATGATTATCAATCCCAATTAACAGCATTACATTGCCTTATGAATTGCTTTCACTGTTGGAAAAGCTCCAATACTGGCTTATACTTTATAAGGCATAACTGAGTTTATGATTCCAGGGAATAGCAAGGAGACTTATTAGAGCAGCTCTACAAGAGGCAGCTAGAAAACGAGAAGTGCGGTATTCTGATCTTAAGAGGATTGAACGAGGTATCAGGCGCCACTTTCATGATGATATAAGTGTTGTTGTCATCTTCTTAGACCATGAGTTGCTTGGCAAGAATTCAAACACTGTGCCATTATCGGTAAAAGGAGGTATTGATTTTATTGATCATTCAGACTTCTCTGTCTTAGATGGACTCGGCACAAATTATAATGCTGCAGCCTGAACTGTTGGTGAGCATCATTTGTCTTTAGCTTTCTTGTTGTACTCGTGCTGATTGGTTAGATTTCACTTTTATTTCTTTTTCTTTTTACTTTGCACTTCCTCTATAGTATGCCTCTTCTGTTTTGGTTCTGAATTTGTGAACTTGGCAAGCGCCGGGGCTTCGTTTTCTGCATCCAGGTTTCGTTTTCTTTCTTTACATGCTTTGATGAAAACGGAGTATCCAGTAAGCTTTGTTTTGGTCCAACATAGACTAATGTTGATGGATTCATTCTTATGCCTTTTCAAAGGCCAATGATAACTGCTGGAAGCTTGTATTTTTTCAGCTAACAATTAGTCTGTCTTCCAGTTTTTTAACTTGTGAAAAGATCATATTTTTTAAAAAGACATCGTCTTTTTACCTTTTGCATATGCTAATCATAAGATTTTAGTATATGTGGTGCATCTTTCGTGATTCCATGACCTTTTCTGTCTTGTGTGGCAATGGGAACTTTGAAAGATGAATCTTGAAATGTGTGGATCATGATGATAATTCATACTTCTAATAGGCAACCATTCTGTTGGATCAAATTTGCTTTATCTCTGTATTCTATTGTGGCTATAGATAAGGGACGTGATGCCCAAAGGTAGATGCATATCTGCATTGACCACTATAATTTCTGTAAGTGATGAATCCTCCAAAACTGTCTTTCAAGCTCCTGTACTTACAGTCTTGAGGACTGTGTTCTCCAAGATCAGTTTGCAATATTTTTGGAACATGTTTGCCGTTTTAAAAAAATTGTGAAAGTACATAATAAAATTCTTCTGTGGGAAAACCATTTAAAACCCAGTTTTCTTGTTTGTTAATGAAAATAATTGATGATTCACTGCAACGTGTCTGTGTGAGTACTATCCAAAGGGTGGCACATTTTAGACGGGGGGATTCTCATTAGCAATTATATCTAACTTGTAGTTGGCAAAATTATATCTAACCGGTAACAAGTTAAGGTCAAATTTTCTCTTTTCGGATAATTGATATTTCTGGACCAGATTTGCTAGTTTATTTAAATTATTGGGATGCATTTATCCCGTGATCATTTGTGCTAATATGGTATGTTGAAACTTGAGAGATGTGATAAGTTCCTTGCTAGTTATGTTCAAGAAAGGTGGCACTTATATTTTCATTAGTCAAACCTACTTTAGTTTTCTAAGCTGGCCATGGATCCAAGAAAGAATATTCATCGAGTGATTACTTAAAAGAACCAAATCAATACTGGGAGAATTGTCCAAAAGATGATGTTTGAATTCAAAGATTATACAATGAGTTAGATGGATGTGTGTGTCACCTAAAGGCTTGTGAAAATGCAGTGTAGAGGTGGATACGAGTTTTTACTGACAAAATGTCAACAACACTTGTGTTTGAATATTCAGATCATGCTTGCATTTGATGAACTCGGCATTGCGTCCCATTGTGTTCTTCAATTCTTTGATATATATATATGTTCAGACATACATGTGTTCTATAGGCATTCCCATTTTGGATATGATATTTACGTTCATAGGGTTGAACTCAGCCTTCAATTTATTCTTTGTAATGCACTCCTTGATTCAAGGGATTATGTATTGTAGATGCTGCCAATAAACCATTTCACATTACAGAGAAACCTTGTCTAGGTTGTGAGGGAGGGTACAAGTAGCATGCAACATTATAAGACACATCTATTGGCATGAGAATAACAATAACGTGAATTTTCAATTATTACAATTATACCACATCATGTTAATGACGGTTGGCATCTTATTTTTGTGTTTGCATCTCTTTCATTTTTAAATAGTAATTGGGAGATTTATATTAATAAAAAAACACTGCAGCAAAGCTACAGAGAGAGTACAACAAAAAATGATTCAGAGATGTCCAATAGTTTCTATGCCATCTGTGTTAGTGGTTGAGCCTAATGATGTCCAAAGGAAAAATAACCCAGTGCTTTTGAGAGGTAAATATTCTACAAAATAAACATCATAGAATGGGCCAGACCCAGACCCAGACCCAATAGAGAACAAGATATCAGAGAGAGGAGACAAATTGAAAACACTGCACCAAAGAGAATGAGAAGCATTCACTCTAGGACCAAAGAACAAACCTCTTCCCGAAAAAACTAGCATGAAAACCAATCGAGAGACAAAAAGGGAATGCCACCTCCCAATACCATAAAACCAGAAACGGGCCTACGCCTTTCTAGAACCAAGAAAGATTCACAAATACACCACTATGATATAACATAGTAGGAAAGCATGAAATTTGAATTGAAATTTAACCAATAGAGTTTCCCAATGAAAAACCAAACTCAACAACTAAGAGCTCTCCAAACCCAAAATCCAGAGGAGGCTCACTAGAAATATGAAGCAATAAACCGTACAAGGAAACTCCCAATGCATACCTTTCTAGGGCTTCTTCCAACTAGTGTTGCTTCCTCTATAGTGCCATTTAGTTAATTCCATCATGATGAAGAGATACATCGCTCCCAAATTCATAAGCATGCAATTGCATAACTAAGGGCATGTGATAAGGAGCTCCCCATCTCATCTCATAAGTGCTCTTTCGATATGATCTGATGACCACACACTGAGCGATGTGACGCTTTAACTCTTTGATATGTGGCTTCAACCTCATGTTGGCACGATGGAATGGGTAGATTGACTTGGTTTTTGTTGATGCTAATAACCACCTCTTTTAAGAGGGTGGCTTTATTAGAAAAATTGTTTGCAACCTGATTGTTCTCTCGGAGCAAATGAAAGAAATTGATACTAGAAAAGTTGAGCACCTCTTTTTTAACCCGATCTAGGACTAAATCTAGAGTATGATCAGTAGCAACAGTCTTTGAAACCATTTTGCCAATGACTAGCTTTAAGTCCCCCACGACGATCAAAGAGTGAACATTAGCTTCAATGGCTAACTTTAGCCTTTGCATTAATGCACAAGCTTTTGCTAGATTATTGGAAGCCATATCGAGATCCCAAGCATACATCAGTTTTGTTTCCCTCTAGGGCTTATAATAGTTCCACCCTGCCCTTGCGACCCTATGATTATGCTTTGAAGTTCCATAAAAAAATTAAAATGAGTGTGTTGATCTCCCTTCCACTTCTGGAAATCATAAGTACCCAATCGAAGCTGCGAGTTTGATATGATTTGATTTTTAGCCTTTCTTATTCCTTTAGTGTGAGAGCTCAAGCCAAATTGACGAAGCCATTCCTCTTCATCTTTCTATAACCTTTGAGCAACATTAGTCTTTATACCCTTCGCTCTGATATATTTTCTAACAACGCTTTATCCCTTATCGCTGCTTACTCTATTTATAGACAGCTAGATGCTCCAACATATATATTTAGGCAGTGCCAACCAAATCCTTTTGAACTTTGTCTTCCCTGTGGCAGATCCCCAATATGACTTGCTCCACTAGGAGAACATACTCTTCCATGAATTTGGCTTTATGAATCTTAAACTGAGCCCCTTGAATTTTGAAGACCAAACCTGAGAAGTGAACTTACATTTTAGGAAGAGGTGTTGGATGTGTTGAACCAATTCAACATTTGAATGGCAAGGTGCACACCAAGAGGGCCCCTTAATCCCTCCTTTTTTGAAGGTTTACCTCAGTAGGAATCTTCCCATGTACTAACAACCAACACAAAATATTTACCTTAGGAAGGTCGTAAGGGTGCCAAATTTTCTTCCATATCGTAGATTTTGGTGGGAGAGCAAGAGAAGATTTCTGGTGCACATAACCTATCTTGATGCTATAGTTCGTTGTACCATAACCCCTACGTTCTGATGCGGTTTGACTTTGAGGCGCACAACCTTTCAAACGAGATATGACTAGAATTAGATGCAACAAATGTGGTGGTAGATCACCAGAATTCCAACCAATCTTAGAGCCAGAACTAACCCAGGAGGAGATATCATAAAGAGAAAAGTTGTGTTGATTGGTCAACGGATTTTTAAGAGGCTAAAGCTCTTTATGGTTGTTCAATTCCAGTTTTCCCATAATACTATCGTGCCAAAGATCTATTGATCACCCATCTCTAGGAACCCAAATTAATTTATCCTTGATGATGGGAACTGCTGCCTTAATTAACTTCCAAATTGTGAAGCTATTCCTTCTTGCAAGTTGTCCACACACTGCTTTGTTTATCCATTGAAGTATTTCCTAGGAAGATTTTTTTCCACCAATCATACTACCCTAAGATCATTCTCCACAAAAGCTTTTCTCCAAGTGCCAAATTCATTAACAAAGAATTCTTTATTCCCAACCCTCCATGGTCCTTTGGAGATCTAACTATAGCCCAATTTACCAAATGAAACCTATTATTATTAGTCGTACCTCCCCACCATAGAAATTTCTATAATTCTTGGGAAATCTATTGCATTATTCCAATTAGTGCTAGCATCGTTGTACATTGAAAGATAGGTAAGGGAGAGCACATATTTGACAATGATCTCCTAGCTGGATTCAACCAGTGCACTTCCCAATGTTGAAATCTAGTTTTGTTTTTGTCGAGAACACACTACCATGATTACAAAGCATAATTTGATAGTTTGATAGGCATCCCAAGGTATTTGAAAGAGGACCATGTTTCTTGATGAGGAAACATTAATACTATGAATTATGGAGATTACTTGCAAGTGGCTTATACTTACATTCCACACATAACTGCGACTCATGTTGTGATTGAGTCCCCCCTTGAAACATTAGTAAATAGATCGAGAGCCTTTTAGAATTTGGTCGCTATAATAGAAGATGCTCCTCCCAATAAAATGATGTCATCAACAAATTGGGCATGATTTATGCTTCTAACCCCACAAACCACTTTAATGCTTGGGAGGTTTCTTGATCACCTTCTAGACTCTAATTTTCTGCTAAGAGATTTAACTAATATAATATATAGCAAGGGGGAAAGGGGCCCTCCTTGCCTTAGTCCTCTACTAGCCTTGAAGAAGGTGGTGGATCTCCCCTTAACTAATGGAGCAATCCAAGGAGAGCTTATGCAAGCCAAATTCCATCGAATAAAGGGTAGACATAAAACAAAATTTGAAAAGAAAATAATGCTAGACTCTATCAAAAACATTAGCCATATCTAATATAGTGATCATACCTTCATCTGTATTAGCACAGTTGGAATGAATTGCCTCCTGTACCATTATAATATTGTCCACTATTTGCCTTCTTTGTATAAAGCCACCTTGATGCTTGGAAATGATTGTAGGTAGCAATCTTTTTAGCCTATTATCAATTATTTTGGACAACACTTTATAAAATACATTGCACAACAATATCGACTGAAATCTTGAAAATGAAGTGGGGTTGGCTTCCTTGGGAATAAGAGCAAGAAAGGAGGAATTAGTGCTTCCCCCAATTCTGCTTGACTTGTGCACATATTGTCACATCCTTATAAAATCAAATTTAATTGTTTGCCTACACTCCTTGTAAAAATGGATTGTGAATCCATCCAACCTCGGTGCCTTATCCATATCTAGACTCCAAACTGCTCTTTGGATTTCTTCTTTAGTGATTTCTTACATTAGTTCCTCATTTCCCTCTTGAGTGATTAATGTCGGTATATTCTCAGCATGAGTACTACTTCATTTGGATTTGCGCTTTCCTTTTCCATATATAGGTTCTCATAATGCAAACTCCCTGCCTTCTTGATCTTTTCATAAGTGCTGAGAATCATCCCATCTTCACTGGTAGTTTCTTTTACATTGTTCCTCCACAATCTCGCTTGAGCCTGTTGATGAAGAATTTTTTGCTTTTATCCCCAGCTTGTAGCCACAAACTTCTGGACTTTAAACACCATATTTCAACCTCCTTTCTCAGTGCCTTGTGGTATTTTTGGTACATCACATTCTCCTAATTAAGTATCTCACTAATTATAATTTCCTTGTCTAACTTCTCTTTACTGATAACTAACTGCGTTCTGCACTCCTCTTTCTCTCTCTTGGGCGGAGAGTAGAGATGTTTTGCCCATTTGTTAAGCGTCGTTTTCATAGCCTTTAACTTTTGCTCCCATATGAAGACATGAGAACCTACAACCCATTGGCCCCATGTTCAATTAATGAGTTCGATAATTGTTTTCTCTTGTAGCCATAATAGATTGAACAGATAAGGGACTGGACTAGGATCCAAAGTGTCCATCATCTATAGAGTAAGTGGTATGTGGTCTGAAGCTGCGGTAAATTTTTAGAAGATAGGATCAACCCATTTACCATAAAATCTCCTTGGACCAGGAAGTGATCTAGCCTAGCTGCAGTATGCCCATGCCGTACTTGTTTATTTGTCCATGTGAACTTTCCTTTTATAGGCTTTGCATCCATTAAATCCCACAGTGAGATAGGATCTTCTATTTTTTCTCTGAATGGATCTTGAACAACACTACCTCCCCTTTGTTCTTTATTACTTTTTGTAGTATTAAAATCTTCATCCATAATACTATTATGCCAATATTTTGAATTTTTCAAGGTCGAGAGAGAGTCCCAACAATCCACTTTCCCTTTATAGTTTATAGGCATTTAAACACTAACAATATTGAACTTACCTCATGTTTTCTTGTTGACAAAGCTTGTTAACAACCAATGTTGCTTATGGAATGTGAATTCCATTTGTAGGAGTTGATCATTCCAGACCATGCATAAACTTCTGGACACACCTCTAGCACTGACGGTTTGAGCTTCATTATTTTTCCATTGTGCTTTACATGTATTGACTACTTCTACAACCTCTCGTTTTATCTCCTAGATGAGGATGACAACATCCTTTTCTATTTGTATTAATTTTTTTTCTGCTTCTATCTTGAGCCTACCTCTCATACCTCTACTATTCTAGGAGATTAAGTTAATCACTTGATGCTTTTGGTTTCCCACCAAATGATGGGGTTAAGGCTCCTATATTTTGGGTTGTTCTTTTCCCTATGCCCAAAGTGCTTTCAATGGTTGCTTGTGTAACCAATTCTTTCTCTTTATTTGCAATTTCTTCCCTATGCTCCTTAGCTAGTTTCCTTCCTGGATTTTTGTTTATCTTTCTCCTACCACCCCTTCTTCCTTTTCCTCATTTTCAATATTTTGCTGAGTTAAGCTTGCGAGTGTGGACTCCAACCAAGGCACTACCTTTTTTGGAGAAATTTCAATCTCTTCTTCATGTTCCACCTCATTACCTTCTTCTCCTAGAGAATCTAATATTTCCAATTTTTCCTCAAGTATAGGTAGTGCTATCTCAATTCTTGAGTTAAACATGGGAACACCTATAGTTTCAATTGTTGGGATAATTTCTTCCTCCTCTAAAACCACATACCTATTGCCAATAAACTTGAATTTCCCTCCTTTGGTCGCTCTGGAGATTTTCCGTTGAATTCTTGGGGGGGACTCGAACTTGGTGTTGTTGAAGTTTGACCCATGATTTGTCCAGATCCAGATCTAGAGGTTTCAAATTGTCTTTGTGCCCAAGTAGTTTTCTTAGAACTAAACTAGAGGCTTCCTGCTTTACATTGATTTTTTTCTTTTTGATCTATTGCCACTAATCCTCTTCTCTGGAGTTGGTTGATCAACAAGAGCATTCTTCTTACAATCTTTCACAATGGTGCCCATATTCATGGCACATTTTTCACTTGAACGGAAGCTACTCATAATCCACTTGCTAAATATGTTTCTAGTTGTCTAGGGTTTCTCGAACAACCACATGCAAACCGTTTTCTAGATCAACTTCTACACAAATATGGGTGCAAGCAAAATTCTATCCCTAGGTTCAGATCTGTCAATATACCACCCCAAAGTGCTCCCTATGCGCCTCCTTGAGTCTTCATTCTAGCAATTCAACTAAAGGTGAGGCAAATTGTAGCATCCCCAGCTTGAAGTTGGGCCATGCCACACAAAATTTCTTTTCCAACTCTGATACTATTTAATTAATAACATACTCTACATATGCAACAAATATGCACTACAAATAACATACAATTCATGCATAAACAAATACATTTAAAGCATACATAATTAACATAAATGTATACATATTACTTTTATTTTTTTTTATTTTTTTTAAGTAAAAAAGGTAGAACCTGCTATATTAAGTTATCAGAGAAACATTGACAAAATATACAGAGATATAGTTCTGAGCCACCAAAAATGTTGTCGTTTTACCGGAAACCAGCATAGTTTGGAAAATTGTTTTGCCCTCTGTCCTGCCCGAAGGAAACCAGGACAGAGGGCCATAGGTCAAGTTTACATGTAGCAACAACATGATTAAACATAAAACAAACTAGCAAAGGAGAACCTAGATACCCGGTGACCTGTTACCCTTGCCCGTCTGCCACGTGGACCTGGCTGGAATGGCGAATGGTTGCGCACATAATGGACATTTCCTCTTTGCTGGAGCATTGGAGTATGCGTCAAGGAGCAAGTCCAGACGCTGTCCCATGAGAAGGGCTCTGTGCTCCTGGTCTGCCATGTGGCCACGGAGTTCGAACACCAGAGCCAGATGCTCTGCACGGAGGAAAGGACCATGCAAGTCATGAACACCTGCGTCGTCGAAGATTTTGTTTCCCACTTCCACGTGCATCCCATCTCTGGCCTCGATCTCAGTCAGTTCTGCACCAGTCGCTTCCTCCTTCATCCCTGGTTTGGTCTCGTCCATGTTCCCTTCGACGTGAGCCTTGTCCCGAGCCTCGACCTCGATCGCTACCTGCTCAACATGGCTGGTGGGACTGTAGTCGCCCGTCCACGGTATCTCCTCAACAATGCACATAGGGAAATCTTCTGTCGTTTCGTCTTTAGGACCGCTACCATCTTGTAAGTCTGGCACCATGGCTTGGGGTTCCGGGGTGGTCACGAATTCCTCCACATATGACGTTTCTTCAACATAGCAAGTTGGAAACTCGTCGACGACGCCACCCTCCAGACTGCTTCCAGACTCAATTGCCATGGAATGCCTGCTATGCTTTGTCCTAGTCTCAACAATAATGGCATGCAAAGCCACTTGGTCAACGTGAGCCCTCTTCCGGAGAATGGAGGTCGCCATCGACAGAGCGTGCTCAAGGTTCTTCCTCCTTTGCCTTTGCTCTTTGTGGGTGTACCAGGCCGAGCCACTGCGAGGCCTACCTCGCTTCCTGGTCATTGTTGCTAAGTGGTGGATGATAATGCAGAGAGAATGCAACGAAACGAAAGTGAGCCAAGACGATAGGGAACCAAAGCTGCACCAGAGCTCCCAACCGACGGGGAGGTCCAAAACGAGAGCGAACCAACTCTATCCAGGCGCTCGAGGTTTCGAATTGCCAAATGACGGATTCGTCGGGCTATCCATAAACCCTGTCATGCTGAGTGTGGTATGAGCGAGAGCTTTCGCGCGAGGGAGGAGTCCCTCCTCTGTATAACAGCTATAATGGTCGTCTACCATCGTAAATGTGGAGAGGATGGGTGGCGGCCATCAACATTTATGCTATGGCTCAATGCAGAGCCAGGTGGCGAGTCATTGCCGCATGTCACCCCATCCGGGGCGTATACATATTACTTAACATAATAATACACACAATAAATAACATGTAAACATATAAAAATACACTTATATTTTGATGGTAAATCACCAACTGCGTGCATACCTCAAACGTTCCTCCCAACCATAAACTTTGCTGCTCATAAACTCTCAGTAACATGTCATCTTCGAGTTGGGGCTAAAACTCCACTAGGGCCAAGACTTCCTAAGCTAGACTAAGGTATAACAAATAACCAAATTAAACTCAAGTCAAGGTGCCAACTTCAACAACTAGCCTACAACCTCTCATTTCCCACAACTTGTCCCACCCTAGGAAGTGTACCCCTTCTCTGCTCAATAGTCCTTCGACTGTCCCACTTCCTTTATGGGGCTACAACAATAGGCCATATATAAAGTTTTGAGATCTTCATAGCTACTGCTTTGCGCATAGGAAAAACAATTCCCAACAGTTCTCTCACTCAGAGAGAATGCTCACATGCCTGGCGATCTACTTCTTCAGTATGCACACATGCCTGACAACCTGCTTCTTCATCACAAACTACCCAGGTTTACTGGTTACAATCTGCTCCAAAGCTTCCCAAGTACAAGTGCGACTATGGATGGCAAGAGTAAATGTGAGAGGAATGAGAATGGTGAGATAATGGTTAGAATGATGGGAAAACACACTAAGTTCCCACAATATATTTGCATGTTCCCCACTTGGACATTTGTCATGATGGGAACTACATGGTCCTCCATTTGGTGATACATTCCTCAACTTTAGGAACTTAGGATAAATATATATATCCCATAAATTATACTTTAGGAAATATTAAAATATTCCCTTGGCTTAAGCTCTCTTGGCTTAGGCCCTCTTTCTAGACTCTTAGCCCCCTTTTCCTCTAGTGTGGAGTTCTAGCCCCCCATACTCTTTTTGTTTGGTTGGTCCGTAGGAGTGATGTATTTTTATTAATAATCCAAGTGATTACATATTACAATGATAGGCTTGCTGGCCTTTTAGTATATGGGCTCTCTATCCTAATAACCACATAAACACTTTAGCCTTAAAACATATATAGAAGGCACTCTGGCCCAAAACATCCTGGCTCACCAACCTCTAAAGCATATGTACATTTACGATTAGAGTTCGGCTTACAAGTATTACATTCCCCTTCCCCTTATTTATGCATTGTCATCGGTGCATTATATACACATGTACAAGTAAAAATCTTCAAAAATCTTCAAAAAGATACAGGTTCTCCTCCCGCATGACATCTTCATGTTTCCACGTTACATCTTTAGGACTGTAACAGGTCTACTATACTTTTACCAGCTCTATTACTCTATTTCAGAGCAACTTGACTTTCTGATCCAATATGTACACCCACTGAACTCATAAGTCACCTTCTTGTTCCACCTGAATCACATTCCAATCAATTGCATGATTAACATCATGCACATACTTTTAAAGTAAAGACACATGGAATATATTATGAATGCACGTGAATGCAGACATTGCAATTTTGTATACAATAAGACCAATCCTCTCTAGGATTTCGAATGGTCTAGAATAACGTGCTACTAGCTTTAAACAATTCCCCAACTTCATGAAACTTCTTTTGGCCTTCACTTTTAAGAACACATCGTCACCCACTTTAAAATCTCTGTTTGTTTTTCCTTTGTCTGCATAACTCTTCTGCTTGTCCTAAGCAACCTTTAAATTATGCTTTATCTTCACCATTTGTTCTTCCATTTCCCTGAGCAATTCTGGCGCAGCTCACTGACATGTTGCACTTTCTTCCATATAATGCTTCAAATGGGCTCATATTTAAAGATGCATGATACCCATTATTGTAAGCAAATTCCACTAAGTGTAGATAGTCTCCCCATTTTGATGGTTTATCCATCACATACATTCTTAATATATCTTTAATTACTTGATTGACCATCTCTGTTTTCCCATATGATTCTGGGTGATATGTTGTACTAAAATTCAGATTTGTCCCAAATCCTTTAAATAATCCCTTCCAAAAATTTGATGTAAATTTGAGATCTCTATTAGAAACAATTGTCTTAGGCACACCATGTAGGCTAACAATTTCTCTCATATAAATCTCTGCAATGTTAGTTTCTTTGTGAGTTAGCTTCATTGGAATAAAATGAGCAGCTTTAGTTAACTTATCCACCACCACCATGATGATATCATGCTGCTTTGTTGTTTTGGGTAGCTTGGTGATGAAATCAATTGTTACCACATCCCATTTCCACCCTGGAATAGACCATGGCTGCAACAAACCAATTGAATGTCTATGCTCAACCTTGACCTTCTGACATTCTAGACATCTGGCTATATAGTCAACCACTTCTTTCTTCATACTTGACCAATAATATTGACTCTTGACAACTGCAATTGTTTTTTGGTAACTTGAGTGCCTAACACAAGGTATATTATGCATTTCTCTTAGCACCAACATTTTCAGCCCTTGAGATTTTGACACATATACTTTGTCCCTATACATGAGGATTCCATCCTCTCTCAACTCATAATCTTTAATTTTTTGCTGCCAATTACCTTGTTGTAATATTTCTTTTGTTTGCACATAATGCTAATATGATTTTGCAGCCTCCAAAATTCTATCTTTTAAATCATATTTGTACATGCTAATGGTTGTAGCATGCATCTCATGCACTCTTGTGCTGAGTGCATCAACCACCTTGTTCTCTCTACCTTTGATATGTTTTATATCAAAATCATACTCACTAAGAAATTCCAACCATCTAATTTGCCTAGCATTCAAAATTGGTTGTCCAAACAAATATTTCAGACCACTATGACCTGTTCTCAACTCGAATATTTTTCCCATAAGATAATGTCTCCACATATTCAAGGCATGTACTATAGCTTCCAATTCTAAATCATGAGTGACATAGTGTCTCTCATTTTCTTTCAACTTTCTTGACTCATAACATATCACATGCCCATTTTGGTTAAGGACTCCTCCAAGTCATTCTTTGCATGCATCATGCACACAATAAAGCCCTCATTTGGATCAACAATCTTCAATATTGGTGCACTTGTTAATAAACACTTCAAGTGTTGAAAACTCCTTTCACAATAAGAGGTCCATTCAAACCTCACACTCTTCTTTTGCAAGGAAGTGATTGGATGTGTAATCCTTGAAAACCCTTCAATAAATCTTCTATAATAACTTGCAAGCCCCATGAATGATCTCACCTCTAAGACATTCTTTGGTGTTGGCCATGCTTCAATGTATTTTATCTTCTCAGGGTCCACTGCAATCTCTTCCTCTAAAATGATATGGCCTAGATAATGTATTTGCCTATGATAAAATGAACACTTTCTCAACTTGGCATACAATTGATGCTCCCTCAATACTTGTAGCACCATCCTCAAGTGTTGCTCATGTTCTTTTTTATACTCGGAGTAGATAAATATGTCATCCAAGAAGACAATGACAAACTTATCCAATTAATTTATGAAAATACCATTCATTAAACACATAAAGATAGCTGGTGCATTTGACAACCCAAAAGACATCACTGTAAACTCATTCTGAATGTCGTCTTACTGATATCTTCTTCTTTAATCCTCACCGCATGATATGACATGAGGTCAATCTTTGAAAATATCCTTGCATCCTTCAGCCGATAAAAAAGATTATCTATCCTTGGAAAATGATACTTGTTATTTACAATCACCTTATTCAATTGTTTGAAGTCAATGCAAAGCCTTAAGGTTCCATCATTTTTTTCACAAATAATACTAGGGCACCCGAAAGAGACACACTTGGGCTTATATACCCCTTCTTCAAAATATCTTCAAGATGCATTTGTAATTCCTTCAACTCTGATGTACACATCCTATAAGGAGTCTTGGAGATTGAGGCTACTCCAGACATAAAATTAATAGAGAAATCAATCTCTCTTTTTAGTGGAAACCCTAATATTTCTCTAAATACATTCTCAAACTCTTTCAAGACTGCATAGTCTTCACCGTTTAACACTTTATCCTTAGGTTCCTCTTTCATATGAGCTGCATAAATTTGACATCCTTTCTTGAAGCTTCTTTTCAACTGTAAGGTTGAATTTCTTGGGTAGTTATTGCCCTTGGGAAACTCTGAATTGTTCTCAAATTTTCTTCCTCATCCAAACAAGTGGAAGCCTTGTTGTAGCACTCTAAGACAACATGATGCATATCCAACCAATCCATACCAATTAAGAAATCATATGAACCCAAAAGTATGATATTCAAATATTCCTTTGTGCTTAGTCCATTCATGTCCATTGGACATTCTTTAACCAACTCATTAATCCTTCTTTTAGCTCATGTGGCTCGCTGAACCAACCAAAATTTCTGAAGATTGTTTATTTTCAAGTGAAATCTTTCCACCAACTTAGGATCTATTTATGACTAGCTCATGAATCAATTAAAATAACAATCGATTGATCATTGATCTTACCTTCCACTTCAATCATATGAGGTTGAAATTTAACTTGCTTGTTGTCCAAGGCTGAATAGATCATTGGCATGATTCTTCCTATGTCCTCAACTGAATCATCCTGTGATTCTTCCTATGTCCTCAACTGAATCATCCTGCTGTATATTGTGAACAACTTGTACTCTTTCTCCTCTATGAAGGAAATCTTTGAACATGTGCTCTCCTTCACAACCCAAACATTAATAGGTTGTTGTCTTTGATCTTTTTTCCCAATGTTTGGTCATTTTGGGCTCATTTGGGAGCTAGTCATTCATGAGAATTATTTTTGAAGAATGGTGGCTTGTTCCCCTTCTTCCTTTGCTCCATCTTACCTTTCTTCTTATCTTCCCAAACCATTTGGAAAGTTGATATTCCTCTATGCTGATCATAGAGGCACTCGACTCTCCTTATTGCTTCATCCATTGTCTTGGGATCATCATATTGTATCTTGTCACTGAACATTGGTGGCGGCCCACTCAGGAACCTTTGAATCTTGGCATGTTCATCCTTGATGAAGTCAACATACTTTAGAAGTTCTAAAAATATCCTTTCATACTCATCCATGGTCATACTCCCAAACTTGAGTTCAAAGAACTTCTTCATGTTCCTATCATAATAACACTTGGCCACGTATTTTTTCTGAAAATACTTATTGAACTGCCTCCAAGTGAGTTTCTTCTCATCAATGTGTTTTACTTGGACAAGTTGGTCCCACCACATTGATGTTTTTCCTTTCAACTGGTAAATTACAATTCTTCCTTTTTCCTATGAGGAATAATTATACAACTAAAAATATTTCCTCATCCCCAATAGCCAAGTCTTTGCATCCTCACATTTCTTGTGTTCATCATCAAAGGTAAGAGGTTTGATTTTATTCATTTCTCCTTGTAGTTCATCTGCCCCAGACCTAATATTATGCTTTTTGACATGAGATAAGGTTGGAATACTGTGTGATATTATATATGAATGCCTTGATGAGTGATGATGATGCTTATCGACACTTCTAGATTCTTCCCTTTTGACATGAGATCTATGACTCCTTGAATTGCTTGATTCGGTCTCCTTATCCATTTTCTTCTCTATTCCATCCAAGCTCCGCAAAAACTTGATGTTGAAGCCATCCTTCTACTTCTTATCTTTCATAAGGCTCTCATTATCAACTTTATAACTCTGAATATCTCATTGCAAACTCTTTATAATCTCCACCAAATTCATTCTTTTCTCTTTGCCTTCTCCATGCCCATTTGATTCTATCCCTGCATTACCCATGCTCACATACAACCCCCTAACTTCATATTCATGGCTATAGGTTCACTGAGAATCTTCCATGCCTCTGGTCTCTCTTGTTGATCATGTTTGTTCTATTTTTTCCCTTAACTTTGAAAAATGTGCATGCAATAGGATTTGTTAGACTAATAATTTAACAAATCTGTAAAAATTATGCACAATTCTGCCCCTTTAAGTGCACGATAACTCTTATTTCTGATTGTTTATGAATTTGACTGCTCAATTCACATTTCTAGGTGCATATCTGGATTCCTCTATCCAAGAAATTTCCAATGACTGTTTTCTTACTCAATTGTGAGTTATGAGCAACAAGTTATAGTCATTTTTTCATTACACATTTACTCCTTTTGCACACCCTTCAACCGGGTGCAATTTTTAGCTATGCTCATGCATCTTTTCACTTGATCATATGAGATTTTGACAAGATTTAGATTGGTTTCCTTCATGACCATACTTTGAACAATCTAACCAAGTTTCACCTCCACTCGAGCTCCAGGCTGCTAGTTACAACCTGCTGAAGTTTTGGGCTAATTTACATTTTTTACACTTAATGCTACAAGTGCCTTCTTCCTCCTCCTGTGCACTTTTAGGTACTCAAATTATGAATCTAAATCCATGGTTGTATTTTAGGGTTCAAGATATTTCCATAGACTTATTCTGTGCTTCAATTTGATGTCTGAGTAGGGAGTTATGGCCTCTAGAGTAAACTGGTATCTAAAATTTACCTTGCATTGTTTTTCTTGTAACTCCCTTGTACAGACTTCGTTTGGAAAACACATTATCTTGTTAGAAATATCTCTTAGATATATTTCATTTTAGAATTAGAAACTATGTATTGGAAGGACACAGAGTTTCATAAAAAAAATTATCTTCTAAAAATGTTGTTTATGCCTTAAAAAACGGTTTGCAAGTTCCTGACCTGTAAAACACTGTAATTTTTTGATAAAAACGACTAGTTTTTGCTGACTTGGCGACTGATCTGGCATTTTGGGTACACCTGACACCCTGAGGTGATTCCATGTCATCCTCATGGTCTGCTTAGACCTACCTCATCTGTCTTCTCTATCTTCTTTCCTCTCTTCTTTATTTCTTTTTCCTTTTATGGTCGCTGAAACATTAATAAAATATTGATATTTTACAGGTCCCACTTGCCCAACTGACATTTCTTTGACCTAGATGGGACAATGGTCCCACTTTGGTTGTCAAAGTTTCATGTGGCACCTCATTATTGTTCATGAGGATGGGAGGGTCCCATTCCACACCTTTTTCCTTGGTGCATGTGAACATGCACGTCTCTTAGATCCGACGATGGAGATTTGGGGAGATCGATGACAAAGAGGGCATGTCACATCCCAAAATTTCTTGAGGTTTAACAACCCCTTGGGTTACGCAGTGGTTTCTCCATGCAACGTGTCATGAGTTGAGTGGTGTCGCATGGTAAAGGGACGAAATTCAAACCGCTTGCAATCCATGCAACAATGGTTTATGGTATTGACTATACCACTATCTCATGCAACCCCCACATCACCTGCCACCGTGCCACCAACTACCACCGTGGAAATCCATGTCACCTATGCCATGTCATTGTTGATATTATGGTAGCTTCGGGAGGTATCAACCTCCATTGTGACCTTTGACAATATCAGAATATTCTGGAAGAAAGAAAATAAGTGAACGTAACCCTAGAAGAGATGTCGGCTGATAGAGATAATTAATATGAATTAATTAGTACCTAGAATGAGAAGTCGGCCCAGGCAGTCTGTCAGGATTAGTATAAATAAAGGGCGCCAATCTTCATTTGACACACACTTCTCAAAATTGCAGAGAGGCACTTGTGCACATTGCAGTATGACAATATTGTGCGCAAGTTCTGGAGAAGGTGTTGCCGCCAGTTCTGAAGCCTATTGCTTCTATCTTTTTGGGTTGGACTCTCTGATAAGCTTTGATTACTTCTTTCTTGGTGCATTAACCTTGCTTGGCTATTGGATTGCTACCAGGATTCTTCTCTCTGTCAAGGTCAAGGTGCTCGAAGGGTGGCTTCGACCTATGGTTGGGTGACAATAGTGATATTGTCTATGGTAAAGCGAGCACATTCTAACAGGTTATGGGCCCACACCTCCTTCATTCAGTCTGACCACTGGAAAGAAGCATATGCATTAGGATACTAATCTCATTGAGGAACTTCCACTAGGGTTACTAGCAGGAGTATCTTCCAAGACACTGCCGCTATGGTTACTAGCAGGAGCAGTTGCATAAACCCTAAAACTCTGATCCAACACCTTGTGATGGAACATCTCGTTCAAGAAGAAGGTATTCAAGTGTGCCTTAGTCCAATGCATCTCTTGGCACTCTCAGAAGGTAGAAATGTCAAAGTTGAAGTTTTGGATCAAGGCATGACTAGTCACCTTGATCCATTACCACATAAAGAATGAAATTCGTTGCCACTAGAAGTTGTGGAAGAATATTTATGAATACTTGTTGAAGAGGATGCTAGATGAGAAAACCAACTACAAATGAAGCAACAATTATCTATACAATGACAAAAGTCACGGCAATTATATAGAATTACTAAAAACTATTGTTGGAGTGACAATGATGCATCTAGCAATAATGATGTTTGGTTCTAATGTAATGATAGGGAAATACCTTATCAACTCCATTGTTGTTCATCTATGCAGTGTGTTAGTGGCAATGTTCCAAACTTTGATATATTGTATCTTCTTAAAGGAGAAAATTGTTTATAAGATGTCATTATTTGAAAAGTTATTGATGAGTGTCATACAAGAAACCTAGAGTTGACATGTTTGGATCCTTGTGGTAATGATCCAATTATTTGCATTGTTGGTACCAATGACACGTGGAAAAATAGTATGGATGATGTTTTTCATATTCAAATGGTGTATGTTGATGAATGCGGCAATCTTATGCTACACCATCCTTCATTATTTGAAATAAAAACATAGTTATCTTCAAGTGGGTCAAATGAATATCATAAAAAACATTCCATTGCAATAATCAAGCAAGGGTTCTACATGGGATCATGTTTAGATGTGACTCCCTTGTTGATAGATTGTGGTTTTTTCAATATTGGTAGAAAGAAATTTATTTGAATGGATGGGATTCTGGTGCACAACACAAATCCATTTGATTATAACATAAAGGTAGGCATGTATGTCCATATTTATTATGAAAAATTGCATGGTGTGTTTGAAGATGAGTCTTTGAAAATTACATATCCTATGGAAGTGTTGGATTATATAGTAGAGATTTCCACTAGTGGAACATCCTTTTGGGTAAGAATATTTGAAATTCATGTGGATGTTATCGGTGGAGGCCACCATATTCCCAAAGGTGTGAATTTGCATCCACATGAGGTGATTTACACAAAACAAGGTTTATTTATACCAACTAAAATCATTGATGGTGAGTATACATGTGTATCTTTTAATATATATTTTTCAGTTCATATGGGAAAAAAAATATTTATAGTATCTAATGCTACCTTCATTTTTATTGTAGCATTCATGATGTTTTATTTACTATGATATCTATTAAAAGGTGGGGTAGGAGCACTTGAAAGGGAGATTTTTTGGGGGGCTATTTTATTGCTATGAATGATGATAAACACACCACTTTCCAACTTCTTACAATAAAAGGTCACAATGAAATTGTGACTACTATATTATTTTCCTCTAAAAAATATGTAACACATAATGAATTACCATCATATCTTAGAGTATTGCAGCCACATTGAGTACAATGTCACAGTATTCATATTCTTTCCTACAAATTTTTCAATCACATAAGGTCTCGGAACATGATACGTAGTGAATCTTATATGGAAATTCCTTGTTCAGATGAAAGTTTCATGGTTTCTTTTGAACTTATTGTAGTGCTTTGTGTACCTCTTGGGTTTGTGAAGAAGAACAATTCACTAGATTTCGTCATAGAAGGCTATGTGGATCTTAAAGAGGTTGTTTTCTACACATGGCCAACCTTTCTTGATAGATATGAACGATCTTTAAGATCAACCGATGATACTCAACCTCCTAGTAAGTGGAGAGTGGGACCAACATTTAGATTTATCTAGTGGTATAATACCCTAAAACCTTGTGTGAAAATACACTTTTCATGGGATTCACACCAATAGGATCCCATGTATCATTGTTATGGATTAGGGATGAGGATTGGTGCACCCCATTTGTAGTTGAAAGCATTAAACCTTTAATTAATATATGTATATATAGTTTCGTGTAATATCTATAGTGAATTCCATTA
>SNQJ01S0001299.1:123851-135070 GCA_010110895.2 Picea sitchensis | reverse complement strand
GTTATTAATGGTTTTTATTTTCCAAGAAAAAAATATTATATTTGATATTTCAAAGTTTGAAATCAAAATATATTTTTTCTATCCCACGGGATCTTGCGAAAATATTTCTATATTGTCTTCAAATTGTCTAAAAAACTAACTATTATAGTGTTTCAAAATCAATAAAACATGTCCTCTAAGGGTCTGTACTTTCTCAAAATAGACTAGAATGGTCCAAAAAAAAAAAACCTTAAAATGCTTATACATTCTTCATCTTTGTAGGACATAAAGGATCTAAATTAAAAATCAATTACATTATCAATGGTTGTTTATTCTTAGGAAAGAAGTAAATTTTTGTATACAAGTAGAATGAAAAAACACCTTTATCATGTGCTTGTAAGCATGTTACATGGTCAAGAGGTAAGGCCCTATCCTTTGGCATCAAATAGTTGATCACAATAATGTTGTCTACCTTCTCCATATATTATATATTGTCAACATATTTTTCCCAAAAAGAATCTATACCTATAGACTTCAAACATATGGCATTCCAAAGTTTTGATAACAAAAATAGTATAATGTTGTTTCAACGGTCCCCTAGGATAATAATACAACATATATAATTCAAATACAAAATAAAAAAACCAAGGATTCATCATCATAAAATCTACATGTTATACTGACAAAGTGTCCTCAGACACATAGTTTTTTTTTTTAAAAGGAAAAAATTACAACAATAAGACGTGAGGGCTAAGGGCCAAAAATGCACCTCGCGTAGAATAGCAAATGGGTATAAATATCCCAAAAACAATAACTAAAAATATCACTTTCTAGAACTAACTAGAACTAACTAAAACTAATTTGGACACCTCACATAATCACATGAGTGTGTAGGTGTCCTTTTACATTGATGTTTTATTTACTAAAGTCATATTTTGTATCATACTTTCTAATAATCCCCCCTTTGATCCAAAATTTCTTTGGAGAGAATAGCAAGCTCAGTTATAAACTTAGTGAATTTAATTCTTTCGAGAGATTTAGTGAAAATGTCATTCGTTTGATCCTATGTTGGACAGTAAGTTGGCTTGATGATTTCCTTAATGATGAGAGTTCGAAGATAATGGTACTTTGTATCAACATTTTTTGTCTTCGAGTGAAATTTTTTATGTTTGGCTAACTTTATCGTTGATTGATTGTTGATGAATAAGGGAGTAGCTTCATTGTGAACAACTTAAAGATCCTGCAAAATTCTTTGCAACCACACTATTTCACAAGTTGCTTCCCAAGCTGAGATATATTCAACTTCTATTGTAGAATTTGCAATTGTGGCTTGTTTCTTACAACTCCAGGACACAACAATTGATCCCATGCTCATTAAATATCTTGAATTAGATGCCTTTTCATCAACATCTCTAGCAAAATCATCATCTAAGTATCCAACAAGTCTAAAAAAAATATTCCTTTTATACTCAAGTACAAAATCTTTTGTTCCTTGAAGATATCAAAGTACATTTTTCATTGCCTTCCAATGACTTTCTCTCAGTTCCTGCATATACCTATAAAGGACATTAACTGCCAAAGGCAATTCCAGACGAATATTTGTCAAACAAATTAAACTTCCAATTAATTTTCGATACTTGGTACTACTGACAAGTTCCCCCCCTTCAAACTTTGATTTTTTTAAGTTTTTCTCCATGGGGGTGATGATTGGTTTGCAATCCTCCATTCCAAACTTCTTCAATAATTCAGAAACATACTTAGTTTGGGAAATAAATATGCTTCTTTCTCGATGCATTACTTCGACTCCAAGATAGTAGTGAAGTAATCCCAAATCTATCATTTCAAAACCTAATAGAAGTTCTTTCTTTACTTCAAAAATATGATCATTGTTATTACATGTTATGAGCAAATCATCAACATATATTACCAAAATGATTAAAGTGTTGCCTTGAATTCGAACATACAATGTTTCTTCTGACTCGCTTCAAAGAAAACCAACTTTTTGTACCAAGCTCTAGGTGCTTATTTTAAACCATACAATGTCTTAACCAATTTACAAACTTTCTTTTCTTGTCCTGAAACTTCAAAACCAGAGGGTTGAGTCAAATATACATATTTTTGTAGATCACCATTTAGAAAGGCACTTTTCACATCCATTTGGTGTACTTTCCATCCATTTTGTGCAGCCAACGCTAGCACGACCTGATAGTATTCCACTTAGTTGTTGGAGTGAAGGTTTCTTCGTAACAAATCCCTTCTTTCTAAGCAAACCCCTTTGCGACCAATCTAGCCTTATACTTATCAATTTCACCATTTTCCTTATATTTTATTCTATAAAACCACTTACAGCCAATGGGTTTTACATCCTTTGGACACTCAACAATTTTCCAAGTCTGATTTTTAATTACTGCATCATATTCGCATTGCATTGCCTTCCTCCATTCATCATATTTTATTGCCTCTGCGAAAGTGGATGGCTCAATAGAAGTAAGAGCATAATTAAGAGAACCCAAATTATATTGACTCCTTGTACATGTTTTATGTTTTTCATCAAACTTAACTTCCTTAAGTACTTGAGTTTCCCACTTTGGAGTCTTGTGTGCAACTTGAGGTGGCGATAAGGTACCATCCAAAGAATTATTATCAATGTTAACTTGAGTTGAATCTTCTAAGTTATCTTGTGAAGAATTTGTTGATTCTTCACCTTCCACATATTCGTCTGATGTCCAAGCCATTTCAAACCATTGATCATCCTTTGACTTATTTATGTGTTGCAACCTTTGTTGTTCTTTAATCACTTTTTTCTCTAATTGACTAAGTAGTTTCTTAATTTCTTATGCACTTAAACTTTTTGTTTCATCAAAAACAACATCCATACTAACAACAAATTTTCTTCCTGATAAAAGTCGATAGCCCTTTTTCTGTTCAGAATACCTGACTAGAATGCATTTCATACTCCTAGAATCTAACTTTGTTCATTTTTATTTTGGAATAAGTGCATAACAAACTGATCCAAAAACTCTAATATTCTTAATCATGGGATTGAATCCATACCATGCTTCATAAGGAGTAATTACATCTAAAGATGAAGAGGGAGACTGATTTCTCAAGTAAATTGTTGTATGTACATCCTCAGCCCAATAACTTGAACTTGACCCTTTGAAGAAATCATTGCTCTAGCCATGCCTAATAATGTTTGATTCATTTGTTAAGTTACTCCATTTTGTTGTGGAGTAAAGGAGTTATTCAATAGCATCCTAATTCCTTTTTCCTAGAAATATGCATGCAATTCACTTGAAGTGTATTCTCCTTCATTATCCATACGCAAAGTAGTGATTTTCTCCCCAGTTACAGTTTCAACCAAATTCTGAAAAGATTGAAATTGACAGAATGCCTCTGATTTTTCCTTTAAAAAATACACCCAACCCATCATGTTGAAGTCATAAATAAATAGTAAAAAATAGTTCCTTCCCCCAAGTGAATAAGACTATCAACATTCGAGTGTCCAAAATGAACATGCCATAATCGAATGGGATTAATACCAATCTCAACTAATCCTACAAAATCCTGCATTCTTGGAATGACTATGCCTTCCATTCTAAGAAGTTTTCCATCCTCATAACATATCATCATTGTTTTATAATTATCCTTGATGGAGTTGATTTTAATAACTCCATCTTCAATTACTATTTTATGCCCTAACTGGGAAATCAAAACCAAATACAACAAAGTCTTCTTAAAAGAGGGAACATATCAAACATTTGAGATTATACTTTCCCCAATTCCTAGTAAAAACACGTTTACTGAACCTTTTCCCTATGTTATGTGATTGGTGTCATTTTCTAGAAAGAATGAACTCAAATTACAATCCTAATAAGTCAAAAAGAAATCTTTCATGTATGTCATATGTTTGAACTTTGTTTGATGTTTCTGTTTGTTGGAGTGTTGTAAAAGCATATTCATAATTCTCATTTTCTTTTGTATTTTCATATTGCGTCGAAGAAGATTCTTTATGTTTAGCTAAATTATCATAAGGAATGCAACAATCAGAGGCATAATGTCCAATCTTATTACAATGAAAACAAGTTATTGTTTTCTTTCCTCTTCCTCTTCCATTTGATTGTGATTGGTGATCTTCTTCTTCGTTGGAACTTTTCTTAGTCCAAGTCATATTACCTCTATCTTTGCCTCTGTCTCACCCTCTACCTCTTCCTCCACCTCTTCCTCGGCCTTGAACCCGAACTTAATTTAAATACTAAGATGTATTATATTGATATTCATTTGATTTATGCGCATTTCCTTTGGTAGAAGAAACACATTTTTCAACCGTATTCTTGCTTGTGCTTGCAACCAATACATCCTCCCCTAATTTTTGTTTCTTACCAAAATTTTTATCATGAATAGCTAATAACTCACTAAGTTTATCAAAATTTGTATTATCCAACTTGTCTATAATCTGCAATGTTTGCAAAAAATCCCTGTATGATTCTGGCAAACCTGAGATCAAAATTGTAACCATCAAACTATATTCGATTTTAGCAAAACCTGCCTTTGAAATCTCTTGCTTAATACTTTTTAGTCTTGAAATATATTCCATTACATCTCCTCCAATAGCTAATTTTTGTTGCAATAAATTTAATTGAATATCAAGTCTTTTAGCTTCATTTTGTGAATCAAACAAATCTTTAGGTATTTTCCAATCTAACCAAATATCAGTACAATTTTTAATGTGCACAAAGACTTCATCGGAATCAGTACTTTGAATTAGTGCTAAGGCATTTTCATCTTTCAACTCCCATCTTGTTAATGGAGAAGCATCAATTGATTTTGTGGGTTGTTCATTACAAATTCTTTTCCATAATTCATTATAATTGAGAGTGCTTTGAATGTGTCAACCCCATACTTTTTCTTTGAACCATCTAACTTGTCAGAATCATTAAATAGACTAAAGATTTTGGACATTGTTAAGTTATAAGTGTAATTACACATTTTATCACCAAAAGAAATGGAAAAAATTAATATGCATCTTTATCTCCAAAATACAAAAAAAAACACCTTATAACTCCAAAATACAAAGAACGCCTTATATCGCCAAAAGTAAAAGCACCTTATAACGCCAAAAAATATGCAATTCACCTTTTGAATGTTAGCAAGAATGTTTGTGAATAGTGATCGCAATGGACACCTTATATCACCTTATTAATTTTTGTTATGGACACCTTATATCACCTTATTGATTATATTTATGAGCACCTTATATCATTGTATTGATAATTTGCATTGATAATTATGTTGCACCATGAAGTAATGAACCATAAAAGGAGGAAAATTTGTGCACCGGATACACCACACACCACACAATAAAAGAGACTTATAGGGGTTTGACCTTGACCCACATACAGTCTCATCAAAAAGTGATTGATTGAGATTTATTGTGCTCTAATCAACACTAATAATGTTAATACAATGACAAAGTGATTATCAAAATGATGATTTGACAAGGTGATTATACTTTAACTCAAAGTGATTAACTTTATCTAACCTCACTTTGTTAACTTTGCAATCCTCACTTTGCTTTATGTGCACTTCATAATCACTTTTACATTCATAATAAGCATATTGGAATTAACTTTCCAATGAAAAATCATTCAAAGCAAATTTTAGGGTTTGTGACTCACAAATAGATCACTTGCCTTCCACGCTTCATAAATCGAATTTTTAATTGGAAATACCAATTTTTAAAAATTTAGGTTAAAATCCTCGTTACCAAATTTGTATTTGACTGTGTCCTTGTTGGCACGCCTTCAATCCAGAGTGACTACGCTCCTTCATTTTCGTGCAGGTCGTAACGATGCTCCTTTTTCTTCTATGCCACCTCAATCGGTTCTTGCATATTCGTTTCACTTAGATTTATTGCATGTCCGTTTCACCAAATGGAGACCCCAAGCGAGTCGAGGTCGCTCTAGGGCTTATCGCACAAAGCTTGTATGGAGGCAGAGAGCAAGTATTCACTTCTTTCAAAATGCAAATCCCTTCATCCAATAGCAATTATCTAGCCAATGTTTAATTTTTTCCACCTAAAGCTCATCTACTTGCATTTTTTCTTTGAGATTTAGTACATAGAAATGAAATGTGAAACAAACTTATGCAAAGGCCTTGAATGAATGAATAGATCTATTTTCAAATAGCAAGAAGTTCAAGGCAATCTACAAACCCTACAAGATCAAAAAAGCAAAAACTCTAAATTATGTAAGTTCCCTTATGTGAAACCGAGAGTGGAGACATTCCTTGACATTATTTCCCAACCAATGGTTTTTATACTTATATCTTCATTCTATTTGTGCACCCTTTTCCTATGATAGCTCATGAAGCATAGTTTCATTGAGCATATTCTTACCTTCTCACATCCATTATGTCAAACAAATATCCTAAATTTACTCCCATGGCTTATAAACTCCATTAATTGCTCAAAAATTGAATGTTGGTAGAAAAACATAGTATTTCTAGCAAGCAAAGAATCTCATATGAAATGCACGCTAAGATATCATAATTGCATGTGAGTGAGTGAATACAATGTATTTATATATTCTCTTAGTTGTTACATCACACTACATTTCCGTATTTCTCAAAATTGTCCCCTTCTAAAAGACAAAGGTCTCCTAAAATGCTAATTTGAAAGATTTTTTCCTATTTTTTAAACAAAAACTGGGATATTTTTTATAATAAAAAAAGGGAGGCGCTCCAAGGAAAACAACAAAGTACATTCTTCAAAATGAATAGTGCACTGGCTATACTATAATGAAAAGGGACCAAAATTTCTAGGTTGGATTTTATAAACCGATCCCAAGACTTCCCTGTATTCAAGCTTATTGCTTCCTGATTTCAAGAATAAATCCTTACAAATTGGTTACATAAGAAAATATAGAAGAAAAATGTAATTAATAGACGTGCCAAGCTATCCCATCACTATATACAATGTTATCCAGGTGTTGAGTAAAAGAGATGGAAGCCCTCCTCGTAACATTTTTTCGAGTCTTGCCTGGCTAAGACAAGATAGGCAGGATTATCACCCTAATTTATAGTCTTATTGCAAGTTCAGTTAACCTTCAAGCTATTAAACTTAAATACCAACTGGTATTTTTTTTTCATCTATCAAATGCAAACTGAAATAAAGAAGTCTGATTTTTTAAATAATAGTTTAAAAACAAGAAGCAAAATCACATAATCTGATAGAATTAAGAAAGACCAAGAGAGTTCCAAAACCATCAATGATTTTATTCATTCATTTTGTAACAACCAATACACTTCACATACTTTCAAAGTATGGACCAGATGAAAGTGTAGAAGCCTAGGGTAACACACACATAGGCCACTAGTCCCTTCAAATCATACCAAGAATGATGTAAAAATAAGCCAACATCCACGGCTTGCACTATGTTATGACTCTGCACAAGAATCCTAATTGGCACTAAGAAATTAATCATGAAACCAAAATAAGTCTATAGACTATCAAACAGAGAATCAACCTGGAAGCATATCATAATTCAATGCTTTTTGGTCCTAGCTTTTCGTCACCTTCAATAGACCCTACTATCACAAGAAGTGTCTTAGCTTAGAAATCATAGATGATAAAGTAGTAATGAAATTTCACTTGGAAGTAAAAGAGAAAACCTTATCAAATAAATGTGTTCCCTCCTCCTACTTTTGTCCAACTTACCTCCTTTTAATATCTCCAAGGTAGTTGAATCACTCAACCACTTTTACTTAACTTATTAACTAACAATTAGTTAGCTAATAGGAGAGTTGTCAAGTAAGTTAATAAATAATAATAATAATAATATGATAAGGGTACTAAATAAAACTAATAAGTGGGGACCCCCTAATTCTCTATAATGAATTAATAAACCATTTCATCCTCGTATCTTCCACCTTGAATGCATGACATATCAATCTTTCTGCATCATACAATCCATGTCATTATCATGCATAAGATGAAATAATCATAAGAGCCCCTTGTCACTCCATGTGGAAATTATGCAATTTATCAAAATCTATCCATTTCATAAATTTGTCCAAACATGAAGCATATAAAATATAAGGTTGTCCAAAACAGTATTATCAAATACGATCTATCAAAATAAATATGAGTTGTCCAAAAATGATATGTTTTCCAAAAATAAAGTACAAACAAGTCCATATACAAGTGCCAAAGAAATTAATCAAATTGATCATGAGAAACCATTTACTATGAGAGGTTTCCCCTCTCTTGCTATGACTACCCTCAGCCCTTTCATTTTTTCCAATTGATGAATCTGCCTTAGCGGATTTCTTATCATTCTCTTGCATATGGGAAGTGACTGGATGAGAAGATTCTTCTGATGATTTTGACCTAGCTGTTACTACTTTCTCTTCCTCGAGGTCTCCTTCAAGATCATTGATTTTGGCCTTATGATGGACATGTGAGGCTTGGGATTGAGGCTGCAAATTCTTATGTGAAGGAGGTGGTGGTGGAAATGAACCAGTGGGCCAAGCATGAAAGGGAGGTTTTTGTAGGTTATCAATATTTGGCCATCCTTGTGAGTGTCTGGAAGGAGGGTGCACAATATCTTGCCATCCATCTCGTTCTGGCACAACTAAAGGATTGGAATTATGATTTGGAATTGGTATGCCAATGTTTGGGCATGGGTTCTCAGGAATAGGCGGAGGTCTGTAAGTTTGTTGGCCAGCCAAGTTAAGGAACATTGTTTGTAACAATTGATTAAAATATTTCGAATCTGCATCGAAGTGTATAGAGAACCTTAATATTTTGTTTCCCCTTTTCCAGGGACCCAAACCTATGCCTCTGTTATTACTCCTCCTGTTATGACTATCTCTGCTGAAAAAGATCATTCTGACACACATTCACAAATATCAGAACCAAAGCATGATTAATCCATCATCTAAAATTTTGCAAAATAATAGTATAGACCTGGCTCTATACATAACAATACATATGTAGGCAATCAATATGTATTTCACATTCCAAAACTAGTAATTACTCAGAACATGGATTTACAGGGATCTTTGGATTCCATGATCAGGTTTGTAATGAGTGAAAAATGGTAAGTATGATCGGGAAGTGCAATATGGATTTTTCGTTTACTATGACTAGTTCCATCAAATCATTGTCATCAACATTTTTGGGTATGAACCAAAGCAGAGCTCAAACAAACTGAACACTTCCTTTTCAACTTATATAATTTTGTCATGAAACACTTCTTACAATCATAATTTAAGCATGGGAATGAAACATGTATTCGGGTTGATGAACATGGATTGTAATGAACAAAAAATGTTAAGTATGACGGAAAAATAAAATGGACATGCTTACATTACAATTATCTCCATCATCATTCAACTCTTATAATTCCAACAAGCAAAATTATAGCCATCATACAACCATAGTGTTCAATAAATAAAGTCGGTCTATCTCTCATTCCATAAATTACTCATTTTTCAAAAACATGGTTGCAAAATGTCTTGTAACAGTTATGTCATTGCTCACATTGTTCACAAAACATTCATTGTCACATTCCAGGCATTATTCACTGTTTACAAATGATCAAAATCCACTTTTATTTCCTATAGAACATCAATTTATGTCCTTAATCAACCATTATATATTACTGCCAACCATCGAATGTGAAACTTCAAGTAAATAGAGTCATCAAATATTAATTAAAATATTTCTTTTATCTGCACTTTAAACGATCAATTTCATTACTTGTTACTCGAATGTTAATGTTATTCAATCAGACCCCAAATCAAATCGAGCATTTATTTGCAAAGGGGTGACATACATGTATAACTCATCGATGATATCAATCGATATCATGATCTCATGCCCCTGTTGTGGCCACGGGTCACACAAAATCGAATCTAAGGATAGGTGAGCACCTTTAAGCATTTTGAATAACAATGGAGAATAATTTGACTCATAACTCCAACAACATCATTTGTTAGATGATTCGGACCAGCACTTTAAAAAAATATTTATCCATGTCACAAATTTCAAGGAGTTCAAATTGCAACAATAAACGCTACCATAAGCATGACCATTAAGCTTGCAAGGCCCAGCAGGTCACTTAAAAAAAATGATTTCAGACTCTAGTGTGACCTTCAACCAAACTCAATCGTGATACATAGAGGAAAAGTTGTCTCTTTTGTTTTCTTTGTTCTTGGTCTTCAAGATGCAACTCAAACAACAACCATAGTCAAGTCGAAAAGGGTTTTACAGGAATACGATTGCCGAACAACAAAATGTTGATGAGAAGAGGGCTTTGACATTTTAATGCGCTATAGACGGATGCAAAMCAATCAATCAATATGGTAAATGGGAAACCAACAACCATAACTATGGAAATCAATGAGTAAAATCATCCACCATACCATTCAATCTTTTATGCATGCGTATATATTAAAACTAGGAGCATAACAACTTCGTTTTCCTTTAAAACARAGCATGAAARCATAGAATGCCAAGCACAACATGTAGTTACAAAGTCAGGGATAAAATATTAAGCAAAAATCACATTAGATGACAGGGAATCAAAACCCTAGTACCTGGTGTTGTGCGGGTTAAAAGGCACCTTTGAGCAGTTGTTGCAATTACCAGAGCTCAAATTCTTCCAAACCACTAGCGAATGAATCGAATTCCAAAACCCAAAATGGTAGCTCAAACAACAAGTTGGTGCATTAACTGCTAGTCATGTCGTGTTGGGGTGAGGGTCAGCATTAATCACTTGCTAAACCCAAGGCAAGCCACGTCAAAACCTCAAGCAACCAACAGGTGCTAAGTAAGCGCCAACTCATTCAAGATCACGTGTTACCAACGCATTCACCTACCACATTAACATTGTCGATAATATAACAATGTCAAGCATATGTTATAAACATAACATGGGTAGTATGCATACAAGGTGTCCCACATGTATTCAAAACTTCGACATCAACTAATATATGAACTCCCAATACTTAATAACCATAATTAATATCGTCGGCCATGCAATGCAATGTTTATAAGATATACATGTTGTATCATACCAATACGATATGTAATATATGTGTGTTGCAGATAATATCCCATATGTGTTAAAACTTTCAAAAAATTTCCAAATACAAATCTTTAAGTTACCATAATCGTAACAACAAAGTCAACACTACCATATCCTTGTAACTTGTATAATATGTATCGAACCATA
>SNQJ01S0001299.1:100048-123794 GCA_010110895.2 Picea sitchensis | reverse complement strand
AGTGATGTACTATGTGCATATGTATACAGGACACCCTTCTCCTTTCTTTTGATATGTCACATTCATACGTCTAAAACTCAGCATCTAGTAAACGAATACCATGCTGATGCATTTATTAAAGTGAGAACGCTTTTACCATTTGAAACAATAGCCATGAACCCTTGCTTTTGAAGATGATTTTGTCGGCATTTGTACTTAGAATAGAAAAATCAATGCCCAAATAAGAGTTTGAATTGCCAATTGAAACCACAATTGTTATTACTTATTAGCGTTGGGAACTAAAACCAATCTCATGCCAAAATAATCATCATGCAGGTGATCCATAAGCACCAAAGACAGTCATCAACAACATAGAATTTACGTGACTTCTCTTTCAAAGGGGCTCTTCGAGGTTATTTTTTTTAATGACACTATAGGGGGTCCCCACTTATAGTTTATTTAATATATATGTATATATAATTTAAAAAAAAATGTGTATGACTTGCAATTCTTTGCAGGCAGGTGACTCTTTGACGATTTTGATAGTCAACACCATGGTGCTCTGAGAACCCCATGTGAATCCTAATTCAACTTCTTTCTCTCTATGATTTATGTTTGATTTCCTTCCTCTTATTAAAGGGGGAGAAGGACATGGATTCTTCTTTAATATTTTTGGAAATAAGGGATATTTATCTTTTCCTTCCCTTGCATCACCATTCTCCTCACCCACTAAAGGTGGGCCCTTTTCTAGGGGGACCACCAAAACCCAAATTAGTGGTCGATCCACTAAATCTAGAACTGGAACCTTACCATGCGAAGACATGCTTGTCCTGGGTAAGGCCACATTTCCTTTAGCTAATATTTATGAATTCTTGTGTACTTTCTTCGGCAACTCATAAATGATCTTTGGGCCATTCTGTTGAGAATATTCCTCCTCTGAGTCCTCTTTTTATTCATCTTGAGTTTCCATAGCTTTGAACCTATTATTGGAGGGATTAAAAGAGATAGTTTGAGACATGTGGTCAAGATGGACCCCCTTGGGATGCTTATTCTTGTGCTTTCTTGAAACTTGTTTGAATCCTTGATCTACATTATTCTTCAATGGGTGAATTTATTTGGCTTTAGGGAAGATTTTGGAGAAGTATCCATATTCATGACAGATGTTACATTTGAAAGGTACCTGGCCTGGCAGTGACTCCAACCCTCCAGATTGAGTTGAATCGCCTCAGGCGGACCCTTTGAGAAATTCATTTCTATGCAAATTCTGGCACAAGTGAAAATATTGCCCTTAGGTTCAGCATGGGTAATATATCGACCCATATTATTTCCAATGGCTTTGTAACATTATTCACCCCAGAAAATAAAGGGGAGACATGAAATTTTAATTCAAACAAGAGTTGAGGAGATATCCATATCTGGGTTAAAGTATGGAGTTTAATGGTAAAGGAACATTCCCCTGGAACCCATGAAGTAGGGGCGAGATCTGAATATTAGGTCTCGTTCTTCTGTGGATTTGAAAATAAAAACGAAGAATCCTTTTTCACAATAAAAAATAAGGGGGTCTTGTTCAAACCAGTTCTTTGAAATCCATTCTATAACTATCTTTGGACTAGGCCAAAGTCCTAGAAACTTATCGACTAAACCTCGCTTGGTCAAAATGATGGAGTTATGCTTTTCCATAGAGTGCCCCAAGTCAAGACTAGGAATGGACTCGACCCTTTCCACCAGAAAGGGGAGACCCACCCATGGAGAAGAGGCCCGCGATTTACTTCGATCTGTTCCAGAAATCGTGCATGGCCCACAGCGTCGGCTGATAACCATAGCAAGCGGCAGACAACTCCCCACCAAGCAAGCGAAGAGCATCGACCAAGTTTGGAGGCAAGGTATGATGGCTCTCCACCAAGAGAAAGCAAGCAACAGACAGGAACGACGACTAAGTAAAACCCTAGCCACGGAGGGAGATGCCTCAGCTCTACAGCATTACAAGATTTTTCCTATTTTTAACACCTTAGGAAAATGCACAATATTGTCACTAAAATGCATTCCCTGCCTTGCATAATAAATCCAATCAATAATGCAACTTGATTATTGTTAATCTTCTTACAATGTTATACCTTCAATTTGAACCTTAAAAAGTTCTCATTAAAAAATTACATCCAAACTAGCTTCTTGGACAAAGTTTCCAAATTAGGCTAGTATGGCCTAAAAAAATGTCTGCCAAACACAGAATATGCATGGTTGTTGAATAAAATATTAGAGATATAAGATTTACTATGTAATAAAGTCACTTTGTGACTTTAGAATATGTTAATGTTCATTTTTTGTGTAAAGCAATCTATCCAACATTCATACGTGGCAATGGTTTGCTTAATGAACAATGATATATAAGGAGGCAAACTCCATTGTAATAAGTGCACCAATTATTCATTGATAATATCATATGGTGTTATTGTGAGTATCTTTATTTGAGCTTAGTTATGTGACTCAACCCTGTCTAGGGTTTCCTCATTTAATGATCTAGCTCATTCTCATTCTGTAATAGAAAAAAGGTACTAGGTTGGAATGTTTCACATGGATAACAGTACCTCATATCCACTTTTCTCAATAAAGTCTCCAATTCCCCATACTAGATTTAAAATTATATTTGTGAAAGAGCCTACTTGTTTGTTTTTTACATTTTCATATTATTATGGGAAATGCATGCCAAGACATTTCTAGTTAATTGTTTTTACCATTTTAAGTAAACTTTGGATAGATTCACACCCAGGCCTAGATATGCACTCCCTTGAATGATGACTCATCATATGCCACACCTTTTTATTAGCTTGGACCATAACTCTTGGTGCATGTTAAGTTGTCAATTTATACTTGAATGATGAGATTAGAAAAATGCATGCCAAGGTTCTTACATGTGTTCTTTTGAAAAAGTGATACTTGATATTTATATATTTTTGCATTGTTGACAAAACTCATATAATATAATTCCCAAGTTTTCGTCATTTTTCCGGCATATAATTTGCCTAGTCAACAACCTTTATTTTTTTACTGAAATTGATGAAAATTGTCTTGCTTCACTAAAATGCACACCCATGGTTTAAATCTTGGCCAAATTGAGTGATTAGAATTGGAGAATGTGTATTTTTTTATTCTCTTCCTTCCTGCATTTCCATATTTTAAATGAGTCTTAAAAGTTGTTACTGTGAAAAAATACTCAAACTTTGCCCTCTTTTTACAAAATCTCCAAAGTTTGTGAATCCTAACAAAAATACATGCCAAATATTTCACATGCATCACATAAGGAAAATATCTTCATTGCTCTATAATTTCATATGCTAGTGACAAAGACCATCTCTTACATTTCCTCAATTCATCTCTAAATGCACACAATTTGCCTTCAAAATAACCCTATGACACAATTTTCACATTGAAAGAAAATGCACACTATCATTGCTCAATGCATGTCGAGGCCAAGTTGAGGATGCAACTCACATTTTGAAAGTGGATTGAATTATACATTCAATTATTTATAATCCCTTTTGACCTTGTGCCATGACTCCACTCATGTATTCTATTGTTAAAACAAATTTATCCTAATTTCCACAATTTAGGAAAATTTATGTCAATAACATACAAAATGCAAGCCTAGTGAAAAGTAGGCATGCCCAAGTCCTGAAATATGAATCATGAGTGCTTGCAACTCTTCCACGCCTATGATTGAACTAAAATGCATACAATATATCTTGATTAGCCATGTATATTCACAACAAACCACAAAACTTATAAATGTATTAATTTAAATAGTCAATTCACACACATAGTTGTTATCACAAACTACATCAAATACCTTGAGAAACAAGATTTGTAGCTTTATTGAGCCAGTGCCCAATGCTCTTGGGCCTCCTTACATTCACAGAGCCTATGCATAGTTCTTTGGATCTCACAACCAACAAACTCTACAAAACTATAAATCAAAAGAAGAGTCAAAGGCTCTTTGTTCAATTAGAAATAACATATTTATGTTTGTGCTCATTGGCTTTTAGGCTTTCAATTAGCCTAACTTTCAAATTCAAATTACAACTCTTGATATTCACAGTGTTTACAAAAAAAAATTACCAATAATGTAGAACTTGCATTAATTTCTTTAAAATTTCAAGTACACTATTAAGTACAAAACCATGTGAGTGGGCTTAGAAAAAATGCACTCCGTAACAGTCTCCTTTTGGAAAAGTGATACTCGGTGTATGTAGATTACTCACAAAGCCCATAACAATATGCATGATTTTGTGAATGATATGCATGATTCCACGAATATTAGGCATGATTTCAATGAAAATATCCCTTATGGTTCTTCTAATAATTTCTCACGGTTCTAGCATCCCTACCGGTTCCATAAATAATGCCCATAGTTCCATTGACATTGACATTGTGTACAATTCCATGAATGGTGTGCATTGTTCCATAAATATTAGGCATGGTTTTAATGGAAACATTCCTCAAGTTCTTTTGCATGGCTCGATGAATGGTACCCGTGGTTTCATTAATATTGTTCCAATAACTACTCATGATTCAACTCATGATTCAACATTTTGTATGGTGGATGGTTCCATGAATGGTGTGCATGGTTCCATGTTCATAGGTAATGTTCTTGGTGTTTGGCCATGGATATTGTATTGGTTTCTAACCATGGATTTTATGTTAAAATGATTATAGTTTCAATATGCATGATTTCATTGACACTATGAATGGTTTCGTGAGTAATATGCATGGTTCCATGAATTTTGTGTATAATTCCAATCACATAATTTTAAAAATTAATTGCTCAAGATTCCAGCATGTATATTAATTCAACAAACAAATCTCATACAAATCTCATGATTCTACCAACACTCTGAACAATTTCATCCCACCATGATTTCACATTGTTTCACATATTCTCTTAGTTCCAATAACTACTCATGACTTTACCATCCTTACTAATTATGATTCTTTGAATGCTTTAACAATTGTTGCACATATGCATCTATTCTACCCATGTTGTTCACAATTTCACCTTATAATAAAGGATTATGTTTTATGTTTTTATTCATATGGTTATTGTTTTCATGCTTGTATGTTTATGTTTATATTTATATTGTATTTTATAGTTATTCTTTGGGTATTAATGATAATATTTGACAACAAATTTTAATTGGGTTTAGTTTTGATGATTAAGAAAAAGGAGTGTTATCCTTTCAGCCCTGGAACAATTTTTACAAGTGACATGTTGAGTTTTAAATGAGTATAAATTGTTGTATTGACCTTAAGCCAAAGAATCTGATTTATCCTAGGTACCATCTTCAGAATGAGAAGAACTTAATACCCGATGAATTTCTTCNACTCATGATTCAACATTTTGTATGGTGGATGGTTCCATGAATGGTGTGCATGGTTCCATGTTCATAGGTAATGTTCTTGGTGTTTGGCCATGGATATTGTATTGGTTTCTAACCATGGATTTTATGTTAAAATGATTATAGTTTCAATATGCATGATTTCATTGACACTATGAATGGTTTCGTGAGTAATATGCATGGTTCCATGAATTTTGTGTATAATTCCAATCACATAATTTTAAAAATTAATTGCTCAAGATTCCAGCATGTATATTAATTCAACAAACAAATCTCATACAAATCTCATGATTCTACCAACACTCTGAACAATTTCATCCCACCATGATTTCACATTGTTTCACATATTCTCTTAGTTCCAATAACTACTCATGACTTTACCATCCTTACTAATTATGATTCTTTGAATGCTTTAACAATTGTTGCACATATGCATCTATTCTACCCATGTTGTTCACAATTTCACCTTATAATAAAGGATTATGTTTTATGTTTTTATTCATATGGTTATTGTTTTCATGCTTGTATGTTTATGTTTATATTTATATTGTATTTTATAGTTATTCTTTGGGTATTAATGATAATATTTGACAACAAATTTTAATTGGGTTTAGTTTTGATGATTAAGAAAAAGGAGTGTTATCCTTTCAGCCCTGGAACAATTTTTACAAGTGACATGTTGAGTTTTAAATGAGTATAAATTGTTGTATTGACCTTAAGCCAAAGAATCTGATTTATCCTAGGTACCATCTTCAGAATGAGAAGAACTTAATACCCGATGAATTTCTTCAAGAGATATAATTGGATGCAACTTCTAGAGTTGCAAAATATGATGACGATCTTTTAGATTAAAGATTAAAGAGCATGAGGACAATGTTTGGCTTGATCATGTCCACAATTCTATTTTCACTCAGCACTCACAATATACTAAACACCATTTGTATCTTGAGAACATGAGGGTGCTTGCAAAATTTGATAATTACTCTAAATGTAGGTTCAAAGAAGCCATCAAAATGGTCAAGCATCTCCATAATTTGAATATAAATGATGAATGAGAGGTTAATAGCAACTATATTTCGTCACTCTAAAAAAAAAACTCATCTAATAATACTAATAATATTATTGGTTATAATAATAAAAATAGTAATAACAATAATTAATTAGAATTAAGTTAATAATGAATAATAGTAATCATTGGTAATATTAAGATAAGTATAAAGAATTTACTTTGGAATGAATAATAGTAATTGTTTATAATAACATTAACTATATTCAAGTTAATACTAAAGAATAACAATATTTATTAATGATAATTAATAATAATAACATCAACTATATTCAAATTAATATTAAAGAACAACAATCTTTGTTAATGACAATTAAAAATAGTAAGTATTCTTTGTTAATGATAAATAGATGTTGTCAAGTGGTCGTTGCTCAATTGGTTGGGATGGAGAGTTTTCTCTTCCCCATTTAGGTTCGAGTCTCATGTTAATAGCAACTGGATCTCATTACTCTAACAAAGAAGAAATAACTCATTTAATAATAATGGTAATACTAACAACATTATTTGTTATAATACTAATAATAGCTAAAATAATAATCATAATAGCAATAACAATTTGAACTAAGCTAATAAATAAATAATAGTAATTGTTAATAATACCAAATTAAGTATAAATAGTCTACTTAAGAATGAATAATATTAATGGTTAATAATAGGTCATTCAATAATAATAGTAGTAACATTAAATATAGTTAAGTTTGTATTGAAGAATAGTTATTACTCTTAGCTAATGATAATTAGCATATTGTGATTTTAATATCAACTTTAATAATAACAATTAATTCATTTTTTAACATCATTTTATTTTCTGTGTGCATGTGTATGTGTCTCAATTGGGACTAGCTCGGGTGGTTGGGAGTGTGTTGGGGACTTTGGTGCAATAGTGAGCAAAACCCCCTAATTCAGCTAGGTTGTGAGCTAAACAATAGAAAATTGTTAGTTGTGGGAGAAGCACAAGAGTGTTACAATAGAAAATAAAAAACAAGAAACCATTGATGACTCTCTCTATTCAATCTAGGGTTCACAATTAGTGATGGAAATGGGAAACAAGGTACATGTGAATCTATCTATGCACTCATAGAATACAATGAGTTGTTGTCGATGGGAGTAAGTATGTGAGAGAAAAGGACATAAGTTACAAGCAGATAAATAGTTGATGAATTAAAATCTAGGGAATAATAGTGATAAATACTAGTATACAAGAGGTGTTGTAGACAAGTAGAATCAATGTAGACACATGTGGCTTAGTGTAGATGCTCCAACCAAGGGCAGTAAGGACTGCTACCAAGTTTAAGAGATGCTATTGGACACTAAAATAGTATGAATATTCGTGTCTTCCTCATTTTTTTAAGTTTGTATATGAATTGGTATTTTTCTATTATAAATTATTAAAATAATCTAGATATGCTATAGACAAGGAGATGGGTGCCCTAAAAATTGCAACCAAGAAACTATGCCTTAGGTGGCTAGAGCGATGAAAGTGAACAAGGGTGGGCATCTAGGGTGGATCTCCTTGGAATGGTTGATGGGTGATGGCAGGAAATGCAAATGGTCTACGAGTCATAAATGAGATGAGAAGCCATTGGAATGTGGTGAAGAATTAATCATAACCAGCCATAAAAGATGCTAATTGTTGGGAGTCCAAGGGAATGAGTTAGCATAATGATGAAAAAGAAGTATGAGGTGTGTTCTATTAGATGTAGACTATATGAACTCTCAATTCTAAGCATATAAAGTGGCATGGGTGTCAATATTTGAATGAGGTACTAAAAACCAAGGCAGCCCATGAGAGTGAAATGTTATTGGTTAGAAACAATTGAATACATGTGGAACATATTAAAGATACTTGTTGAGCCGAGAAGAAGCCCTAAAGGTACATCTAGAGGGGATTCATTGATGGTAAATGCATCATATGTGGAGAGTGCAAGTCTAAATGCTAGTTTGGAGAAGTATACCTAAAGGGGTATCTTTTGTCTTTTCCATCACTTGGATGAACAAAAAGAGACCATTAAGTGTAAACTAGGCTGAAGTTACACCACATTTAGAATGTTAGGGTTAGTCCATAAACACAAATCATCAATACTAGACAAATAAACATAAATAAACATAAATACAAAGAGCATGGGAATAAAACATAACACAGTAGCAAATGGAAAGACCAATGAAATACATCGTAGACGATTGGAATGATCAGGTGGGTTGGCCTCTCCTCATTGGGAGGGTTCTTTGTTGTTGCTTGGGGCCTTCTCTCTCTCTCCCTTTGAACAAGAAGAGTGAAAAAATATCTACAAGGGGAGAGATCAATGCACAAATCTTTGGGCTATGGGTGCAAGAGTGATATCTTGAGAAAGATATTTCTCCAAGACTCATCCAAGAAGCATAACAATGCTTAACCTTCTATATTTGAAATGCATGCTCATGGCCTTTATTTATAGGATTTGACCAAGATTGATAACAACATGTTCCAAGTGGAAAAGAGGTGCCACTTGGACATTGAAGGTACTAACTTTGAATGTAATGGAGCTCAAGACCGCTTTGTACCTCATCCTAAGAGTACTCCCAATGGGAGTTTTTTCCATAAATGTGTTGAATGTGGTTCAAACTTCACTTCCAATCAATCTGCATGGATTTCGAAAGAACAGATGCATAGACACACCTATATCATGCAAAATCCACATTGTTGAGTCATGCCAATGACTAAAAAAACCACTTTATATAGTTTTGGTGCTCTACTAAGTATAGTGTATTAATGTCATGCGTTAGCACTTTGTTGTATTGTATCAATGACCCTTTCAATGATTACTTGTATATCTCTATAAGTGATTTTTAGGCGAGGTTAGGAGCAAACATATAGCCAAAACAAAACATCATTTTATTTTTCTTATGCATTGATTCTTGAGAGAGAGAGAGAGGATGTCTCATGGAGGAAAAATGGGAGACCCACTTGGAAAAACACAACCATACCTAAAAATGAAATCACTTTATACAAACAAGGTGAGAATTCCCCATGCTTGTGTCATAAACATAAATGATGACAATAGTAGACAAAAGGTCGATGGCTCTTGTTTAAGCATAAGAAGTATGAAGGACTTGATGATGTTGTAACTGGTAAAATTAGTGAAGTGGAAATCTATAGCGCCCTTGAGGGCATCGGTAATAGTAAACAATTGTTCTGAGGAGAACGTTTTCTGGAACCTAAAATGAACACCTATGAGGAGTGTTCGTACTTGATTACATTGATGGCCTGTCAAGCCCAAGGGTCAAAAATGGAAATTGAAATTATCGTAAAGTAAGACCCATCATGATGTGGATATGTGTTGATGTCGAACATGAGGGGGGTCAATGGAAGTAGAGAGAAATGATGACTCTCCCTATCCCATCCAGGATTCACCATATGTATGAGAATGGGTACTGAGATACCATAACATTCATGGAAACTAATTTGAAGTTGAAAGGAATGAAGCAACAACCGCAAAGGGAAAGGTGCCCCTTGAAATCAACTGACTATGAACAAGGTACTGAATTTGTAATAGTGATGTGTTACTAACAAATGTATATGAGGTCTGTGGTAAATGTGACTCGAGACTTCCCTTGGGCAGAGCATTATTGACGCTTGATAATGGTGGTAGTTAAATAACCAAGTAGACAAAAAGTGATATGAGGTCAGGGGGATGATCAGATATGTTGAATGTCTGTCAAATTGGGACAGAGGATGTAGTAACTATAAATTAATCAGTAGTTATGGGAATAAACTCTAGGATAACAGTGAAGGGTACTGGGATATGCAATGTGAGGTCAATAACGAGGATGTATGTAGAGATGGGTTATTCAATGTGAATGCTTCGAACAAGGGTGACTACAGTTTTCGTAAAGTGATATGACGCCATCTGGTGTGATGGACTAGGTATAATTCCTTTTCATAAAACAAATAAGAGTGTCGTAGTGATCAAATGGCTCGGCTTGGTGAGAAAAAATGGGGGGGTAGGGGTCCTGGGGTTGGGTCCCTATCGAGGTGGGTGAATTATGAGTCGGAATGAAGATGGTCAACTGATACTAAGGAAGATGGCGGGGGGGATGAAAATGTGAGAATGCATTCAATAAAAATAATTGTAGAATTGATGAAAAGTTGGGAGTCTATAGGTGTTTTGACTAGCAATATGAAGAGAAGAAGTATGAGGTTCATTCTCATAAATGCAAACTACTTAGAGTCCCATATATGGTAAAAAACAAATGGGTGTCAATTTGCAAGGGGAGCTAAAAATATGAGACAACCCATGTGGGTGGAAGACTACTGGAAAMCAACAACCAAGTGTAGGAGGAACAGGGTCAAGTTGTTGTTGAATCGGACAATGGAATCTTAGAGCCATAAGTGGTGGAGTAATACCAGTAAATACAATGAGCTTAGAGGGAGTGACTAGCATGTTAGTTTGAAAAAGTATATATGAAGTGAAAAATACCTAATATATAGTAATGAATCTGATGAGGGAAATAGAATCAAACACCAAAATGATAGTGAGCAAGTATACCTATGAAATGGCTAACGAAATGAGGGGTCGTGTGGAAGGTGGTTGAAAAAATGAATGGATTATACCATTGTGTATAATGATCGATGGTGATCCTAATGATGCAAACGGTTTGAAAAGTGGAGCTTATTATCTCTCATATGGACTCGAGGAACATGGTGATTAGGACAAATAAAATGGGGTGGGGCCCACCACACCAGCTCATTTGTACTTGTGATGACGTGGGCACACGCGATACTATGGAGCCCACAAATTTTTGGATTCCATTTCACACGCTTTGGTGAGTGGATTTTTACGGAAGGAGGGGTCCTCGCTCCCTCATTTCATTTACGCATTTAATTTTTTACTTTGGATGGTGGAAAGGACCATACGACCCCTTATTGAGCATGCCTATATGTTCTACGTGGGTGATCAAAATACACCCATGCAACTTTGTGTGCATGTATTACAGTGGCCTTTGTTGTCCCATGTGGCAAGGGACCGCACAGTCACGTCAATAACAACGTGATTGTAATCTCATCGTTTGTGTTGAAATGCGTGAATGTAGAGCGAATAGTTGCACAAGTTGGTGCGATTGTATGGATGAAAGTCACATAGTTCAGTGCAGCTGTATGGATGACAGTTGCATAATAATCATGTGTAGCTGTAACTTGAATAGTCGCATGGATGTCATGATTGTTTGATAAATAGTCATGCGACAATGTTCTATGTGTCTGCTAGGTGAGACCGTCGCACATAATGCACAAGTGATGTGAAATTTATGAGTTTTTTATTAGGTTTAGAGATCGACTAATCCTTTTGTGTGCATATATCGACATTGTGACTAGCCATTATGTCGATTTGATGGAGAGAGAGGTATTTTGAAACCATTTGCATGCAATTTCAGGTGGACCCTGCTACGAAGTTTGAATTGGACGACTATGGCCTTCTCAAATTCCTTGAGTGTCCATAGTTGTGCTCCTAGAAGGAGTTGTTAGGGTTCTTGAGTGAGTTTTGTAATATTTTGATTATTTCTTAGGTGTGATTTAGTATTTCGTTTGATAGGTGTATAGGTTACTAATGTGTCCCCTATTTGTGTGTAGATGTGGGATCAAGTGAAGAACAATTGGCAAGTACAACTTGATGGTGGTGTTGAGGATGTTGACCGTGGTTCAGGTGGATCAAGGGGAGATCGAGAGGATTGGGACATAATGGGGTTAGAATGATCACGAGGTAGGTCCTTCAGAGCAGAGGCTTTTGGTGAATCCTCTGGGAGAGGTTGGATGGGGGACTATAGTAGAGCTTTGTCGACGTTAGTTGATCTACGATAGTGCTTTGATGTTGCTCTAAGGGAGATCCCATAGTCTGGTTAGATTTATCTTGGAGTTGATATGAGGGACCTTTGTGCCTGGACTACTCCATAGTGGCGCTCACTGCTAAGGTGAGTTGTGGTAGCCAAGGCTAGGATCAAGGTGCGATGAGGATGACCAAACAAGGGGGTAGATCTGTAGATCCTATGGCCATGCTGGTGATACATGATATAGGGAGGTGTGACATGTTTTTATGTATATGTCTTATATATGTGGGTGTGGCCCATTTTTTGTATATATCCCATGTACAGGGAAGATGCCTTGATTTTATTTATGATATTGATGTTGGCGTGACCATATTGAGGGTAATGGGTGTAACAATGTACTTCATTTTTGGAAACTGTATGTGTGTGTGTACAATGTTGTGATGTTTTATGATATGTTTTATGAGATGTGATAGATGACTATGTGTATTTCTTGCTTCATTCTATATGTTTTTATACTAGATGATAGTAAAAATATGTATATGTGAATACAGGATAATCTATGGTGAATAGTGTTGTCTAGGTTAGAAGCCCAAGAAATGAGAGTAATGAGGTAAATCAAACTATTTTTGTGAAACTTGTCAATTTTTTCTTTGATATCCATTGCTTTGGATGGGTGAAGAGGTCATTTCTTTTGGTGAATGGATGCAACATCAATCCATGTGTCGATATGATGTTCAACAATGGTAAGGTTGAGACTAGGAATTTTAATGTACAACTTAGAAAATATGTCTCGATACTCCTAAAAAAGATCCCTATATACAAGGACTTCCTTTAGGGGGTGTGCGGTGCCAAGGATGATGTACTCGATGATGCTTGGTTTGATGGAAATGACGACTTTGATGGTTGGGGAAATATTGGCCTTGTTACCTTCTTCAAAAGAGTTAGGGGCTAGGATAGGGTTTTTGAACCAATTTGTATGCCCAAGTGGAATGAAGTATTTTGTTTCAACCACACAAAAATCAACGTTGGTGGTAGGTTGAAAAGCATCCCAAGGGAGGAAGAATTGTCGGTGGTGCATTGTGTCTGAGGGGTAATCAAGTATCATCATTGCCTCTAGAATGTCTTTGTTAGAATGGAAGACATGTGAAGGGGAAAAAGGATACCTCTTAGAGGCATGACTGGGATGGGTTGGATTTATGGTGCAAAACATCTCACATAAGACTGACACAATATTTGGTGCCAAGGAACCAACAAGGGTAGAGGTAGCACAAATAGAATGGTCATGTGGTGGAATGGTTTTCATGAGTTTACTTGAGGATGGGAGATGGGTACTACCCTCAATAGGTGACGATGGTCCTACTGAAGGTAGTGAAACTATTATTTAGGAGATATAAAATATGTGCACACACACGTGTGTGTCGTGGTCTCTAGGAGGAGAGAGAATTTTTTGCCACATGCTAACCGAGGAATTAGGTGGGGCACAAAGGGATGTTTCCTACCATAATTTTACTGGGGAGGTTGTTGGGAAAGAACATGTTGATATCTACTCCTAGGTAAGAGAGTTAAAATTGCCCTAAGGGGTGGCAACAATGTTGAGGAACCCTGTAGCGTGGAGGGATTCCCAAAGATTTTAAATTGTGGTCATTCTACAGGTCTGATATTCAATGTTCAAAGGACACATATACGTGAAATGTTTCAATTGTGTGCATAATATGCATGGGAAAGTATGTCATGCATTCATTGATGTGGACACCTAATAAATGTTGGAGGGATCGCACTATGTGGATGTTTTTGGTTGTGACATCAATTGGGTCGGTATTGGTAGGGTTGTTTGATGGACCACTGCCTGTATGTCTCAAAAATGCGGGAGGTTGGTACATTGATGGGTGTAGTGACCATATTGTGAACATATCGCACATGTAAAGTTGGTACGCAATTTTTTATTGCATGTAGTGGTAGAATCTTGTCCAAGTTATATGTAAGTTCCTACGAGAGGAGTGGAAAATAGTGGTGTTATCTGGGGTAGATGGATGAGGTTCCTTAACTTCAAAAGGGTGGGACATGGGTTTTTTGGCTGACCTGATGCTTCGCAAAGAGCACGGTGGGGTTGTACTCTAGGAGTGGTCTGAGTATTGAGCCTAATATTTTTCTTCTTCCCTCAATGTTGGTGTTCTTGCCCCCAGTTGTGTGACCAGGTGGTGGAAATAAGGGGTTAATTGGGGTATGCACAGGTAATACAGTTGTTTGAGTGGAAGTATAGGTATTGGTACCATAGATGGTGGGTCAAGATACCATACAGGTAATGCTAACACCATAGTGGGAAGCATGAGTGTAGTTGCTACCTGGTACGTCGTAACTCCTAGAGGTGGGTAGAAGAACGAAATTTGGGTTCGGGGGCAAGGAATAGCCTATGAAGACGTGGGTTGGCCATTCATGGATGGTGTCTCAAGGGTAGATGGGGGAGTTGGTTCTACCATAACATAAGTGACAGTGTACACTTGGGAAAAATCCAAGGGTGGGATATATGGTGGTTCACCTTGGTATGTGCCAAGGAGTGAGGGGTATCAAAATATCTCTGGACCCATTTCCACGAAAGATGGAAATTTTGGATGTGCCCAAATGAGGGGAAGGATGTTATCCAAATTTGAGGTGGGATGAGGTTCGTAACGCGTCAATTGGTCGATCGTGTTGACTTTCCAATGTGAGGGAAGATCATGGTGCAAAACACAGACAAAATGACTACCTTCATCACATACATGTATCTACATCCAAGGAAAATGTTGTATTCTAAGGGGGCGTCTATGACCTTGATGTCAATCAAGACCATTTTTTTTCTAGCTCTACAGGGGTGTTTTGAAAAATCCCTTTAGTTTGGGATGGGTGGCTATCAGAGTCTCAAAGGGTGATAGCAAAAGGGGCTAGCTCTGGGGAGCCTAACTTCTGCCAAAAAATTTTGGACATGATTCATGTGGATGCTCTCGCATCAATGATGCACTTGTGAATGGTAATGTTCTGAATTGTGACTAGGATTTGTAAAGAAACCAAAGAGGGGAGGCGAGATTCTGAGTTATCCAAATTGAATGTAATGAGGCATGAGTCAGAAGGGTTGATTTCCCGCAATGTTGGTAGTATAGATTTCCTTTGTGAAGGGCGGGTTTGCAAGACCTCGAGTATGGACATGGGTACAGGGGATTGAGATAGGTCATCTACAATGATATATTCATGAGCTACCCGTGCATTTGGGTTATGAGTAGTATGTCGTAAAGGCGCCTTTGGTACTCTTGAAATAGGGTCACCACTAGGAAATTGGGTATTGTCCCATTGGTTGAGCAGAGGGCCTAGTTTCTTATTGTGTAGCCACGTCTTCTTATTAGGGGAAGGGGTTGTGTAAGACTATTGGTGGTAGAGGTTGAGGGAAATTCTATTGAACATATGGGGTACCATGAGGAGTCGGGGGCCCTTGAGTGGTCATAAATTCCTTTGTATCTTTTAAATCCATGATTTGGGGGAATGTAACACCCCATTTTTAATCCCCTGATTATATGTAATTAATCATGATTAATGGTTTCCATGCCATGGCATATAAACATTGTAAATGTAATATTTGTTTGATAAAATATGTCTCTAAATTGACTTATGGGTGGAGCACGTGTATTGGCCATGATCCCACGAGAGGGGTTAGTGAGGGGCATAGAAAGGGGATTCATATTTTAAAGGACCCCAAGCCACCTTGATAAACTATGTTGGGGGAAATACCCATAATTTCCTCTAGCTTGCAGTTGAAGCAATCAATTATGAAGTATGGTTGGGTAGTTGAGAAGTACTCCCAGCGTAAATGCATAAGAGGGGATGCAGGGTATGCCCATGGGGAATTGTGGATGACCCAGGATAGCAGTACGAGGAGAAGCTTCAGAGAGAAGCCTCGAGAAGAAGAAGGAGAATGCACATGTGCATGTAGAAGAGGAATAGAGAGAAAGAGGTGCATGAGTAGTGCACAAACAGAGAATAGAGAAGAGAACACCATGAGTGTGTTGTGCCTATGTGAAGAGGGATTAGGTAGTAGAGGAAGAGATTGTGTAAGAGAAGAAAATTAGAGCAAGAGCTTTGTCTTTGAATGATCTGAAACCCAAACCTAACTTGAGATGAGAGGGTCACGAGCTTGATGCTTGTTGAACATGAACTGACATTGGAAGGCGAGGGTGCTAAGGGACGGTGTAGCCGTGAAGGGACTTTCTTGTGCAGAGGAAATCTAGTTGGTAAGGCATATGATAAACCCATGGAGGCCCTGGGCATGGTGGGTATAGAGGGTTTTCAACCAGTTGTTTTGTGAAGGAAAGTGGCCTTCACACCTTTAATTTTCTCTGAGATTATAAGGAATCCCCTGGTGGTATCATGGCCTGGCATGGGGGTGGCCAGATTGTTGAGAAGATAGTGCATCTGAGCCTATGGTTGGGTGCAAAAGTGCTCACCCACAGTTGGTTGGGTTGGCTACAGCTTGTAAAATAGAGAAAAGTTCATTATGCTCTATACATTGATTATAAAGAATGGCTTGTTCTTGTTTTTGTATTCGTGAGTATGTATGGAATGATGGACGAATGAATGATTGTGTGAACCATGTAATCATATCGTGTATAAGATAAATTACCATACTTGTTATATTTTCTTGAATGCATGTTGTATTACCTATAGTGTCATAGCTTGATATCCTATGAGGTGTCCTAGATTGTTTGTATATGAAAATGGAATGCATGAATGGAAAGTTTGTAGGATATAAATATGGAATTTATGCCTCTCAAAGCCAATATTTCTCCTTGTGGTAGATTTCATGAGTTGATAGGCTATAATGGCATGTGGCTAAAAACCCATTCATTAGGAAATTTTTTAGAGTGAATAGATTATTCACTTAGGGAACTGTTGTTTTTCCCTTTGAATCTTTAACAAAAATTCCTTAGTGCAGAGTCTCAACATGCAGGTTGGCATATCCCGTGGGGATTGAAGTCACCCTTACATTTGAATGTTTCTGGGTGCGGAACTTGCAAAGTGGTGTAGTGGAATTGCGATGGTAGTGACGTCCTAATGACATGGAGCTATGTGACATTGGCTTGCCAGATTTCCCATGGTAGGGCCAAGGTGGCAAGTTGCAAAATTGTGGGCCTTGATTCCAAAGGAAAAATGAACTAAGTGTCGAGGAGTAATCTCAACCATCCATCGACAAGTGGGGGTTGATCTCAACCATTCGCAGAGAAGGATTGTGGGATAAAATTCGTGGAGAGGATGGATTGCAAGAATAGACTCCATGGAAAGAATCTACGGAGAAGGAATTTGATTAGTCTGCGGGTCGTGGGCTACAAAGTATTGAGAATCGACAAAGTGTGAACCTGATGGAAAAGGTTATGAGTGCAAGCCTAGGATCGACAAGATCCATTGAATAGCATGATATCACATCTGGACCATTGGATGTGTTGGGACAAAGGGCCCACTAAGTAACTTGTAGGTCAAAGACCATGTAGGTTTGGGCACCCACGAGGATAGGGACCATTGATATTGGATAGTTAGGGACATCCGATCTCGTGGGAAGCATGTTGATGCGGGTTGCGGTTTGTGGAAACATTTGCAAGTGCGTTAATTTTAGGTATACCATGAGTACAATCCCAAATAAGAAAGAGTCCTTGGATCAGTGGGAGATGGATCCAAACTTACGGATTTGTTGGGCCCAATGGACAAGTAAATATTGTGCGATTTGAAGAGGCCGCAGTAATCTGAGTCTATTGGTCGGCACGAGTGTCAACCATCCAATTAGTCGAATGTGCATGTTACTTTGGAAGGGACCCAGAGTGTGCAAGATGCCATTTCAACCTACTAAGTCAATGTGTCACGTTGGAATGTCGTGTAGGGGAACATACCAACAAGGATAGATGGGTCTGAGACTACCACGTGGAAGAGCACAGGTGTCCTTCATGGTGGATTTGGGACGAAGAGAAGGGTCGATATCGATTGACCAGTTTTAAGTCCAAAAAGGATACTATATATAAAAACCTAACAAGCTTTGAATCCATGGGTGGGGAAAAAATACAATATATAAAAACCTGTTATTTTTTCCAAACAATATGAAAATTTCCCCAATGATCAAGAATGCTTGTATTTGGCATATGAATAGAGCTTGGAATCATTAACAAGATTTGAATCCATGAGTATGGAAAAAATAAAGTATATTAAAAATCATTTTTCGTATGAATATAGGATGTTTGGCTTGTATTGACCCTAGATGAGAAGAGGAGCAAATCGAGATCAAAACCATGGTGCATGTTGTTTCAACTGAGCACCATGGAAGCACCCCCAAGGGGCGAGGCACATACTCCTCATGATGATGAGGTGTTGGCCTTTCAAGTGATAGTTACTACATATGGAAGGTATTCCAAAGCACAACCTACCAAATTCGTAAAGAGACTAGAGGAGATTCCAGAAGTTAAACTTCCTCTGAAAAGCCTTAGCCTTTACAAATTGTGGCCTAGTTGGTGAGTTCATTGGGAGTTGTCCTTCTCCCGGGATTATGGTTACCTAGGTCCATAAAAATTGGAAACCTCACATCAAAGGGTAGTTGAACCATTTTTTTTGTGGAAGAGGGTTCTTCACCTTCCTTTTTGAGTTCAAGGATGACGAAGACTTGATTTTTTGAAGTGGGATGTATTTTATTAGTGTTAGGGGAATGTATTTGAATAGGTGGTTGCTCAAATTCAATCTTGAGAATGATATCCCATCTATTGTTCCACTTTGAGTGAGGCTCCCTCATCTTCCTTTGTATTACTGGAGTGATGAAGCCTTTCGATGTATTGACAATACTCTAGGGTGTTATTTGGATATACATGAGCCGAAATAAAATTTATTCTCATGTGCTAGGATTTTTGTTGAGGTTGATCTTGAAAAAAGGATTCCTGGAGCAGTGATGATAGCTATGGATAATTGGAAACACTTTCATCACCTAGACTATGAAAAATTTCCTTTGAAGTGAAAATATTGTCATGGATATGGGCACTTAACTGAGAATTGTAAGAAAGAAAAGAGTCAACAACTTTAGGCCAATGATAAGGAAGACTAGTGGTAAATGGTAGGTCGGAAATTAGGGTCTAATGTTAACTTGGGGGAAAAGTATCATCCTATGGCAGGGAAGGCACTAGCCTCTCCATCTGCTAAAAACCTAGGTGGGAATAAGGGCTCCTCCTCAAATCTAATGGGCGTGAACTCTGCTAAAGGAGGCTCCTTGATGGACAATAATCAATATGTAATCCTCTCTCAAGATGAGTTTGACCCTGTAAGTTCCCTGCATGAAAAAACATTTTCGAAACCCATGAAGATTTCTCCTCCAAGGGAGGCACCCTCAGTCCAAATCTCTGAAATATCGCAACACAAAGTCGAAATCCCAGAAAAAGATTCTCAAAAGAGGATAGTGATCTAGTTCTATGAATCACCAGCAACCTGAGGGGTAGAGATTAGGAATGAAGTGGAAACCCATTCCTCCATGGGCATGGAAGAAGTAAAAAATTATAAATATGTAGAGTTAGCCTTCAGAGAACCCAAGGCCAAAGAATCAGAGTCTGTTGACCCCAAATGATCTGAAAAATCCTTAGACGCTGATAATTTTAAATACACATAAACATCTACTTGATCTTCGAAATAAAATGATCACTTGATTGTTTTGCAAATTACATGTGAAGAACTTATCTAACCAAATCCACTTTAATGATAAATGACTTGTAAATAATTGAACTTGAAATGAACAACAATAATATACACAAGTTGGAAAAACGACGTTCACCCAATTTGGGATACCTCTCCTGGTCCACTTACAATAGAGACATCTATATTAATGCTCAAATGATTTTGTTTTACAATGATCTTTTTACATGTTGATCAAATGCAGAAACATAGTGCATCGTTGAATTCCTGGAGAAAAATCATGCAAAATTGATAGACAATACTTGAAATTACATCAAGGTACCCCTCATCATGCTTTATGGTGTAGTCGCATAAACATGTGTACCCTCAGTCATGAATTTCGAGACCACTATGCATTAAATTATCCTCTGCCTTGGGTTGTGTGCCATTAAATAGGGCACGCCCCTAACAAAATCCTGAAATTTAAGGTCGAATTTAATTATATAGTTGTTGGGTTCCATAACCAAGTCTCATGTATGACAAAGTTGGTTAAGTTGTTTGGGTTATTTGTGGCAATTCGGGAGTTCGAGCCCCACCGACCACCACATTTTGTGGTAACATATGTTATATATAAGGCTTGGGTTATATAGTTTTGTAACCATGTGTATATTGGTTAAAACAACCTGCATAAATGGCGCATAGTTCCCTGGTCACATGGATATATATATGACCAAGGAATATGCATCAAGGGCTAGGCCCTCAGCCCTATTCTCGTCCGAAATACGCCATATTATAACTTAAATAATTTTAAACACATATGTTTGTTAAGACATTTGTGGTGGTGTATTGGTAGTGAGGGCTATGTTAAAGCTTATGGAGGTTATGGAGGTCACGGGTTCGACCCCCGTCAACTCCATAAATTCTAATACATATTAAACAATATTGGCCAATGGGAGGTTGCTACGTGGCAGCCTCTCATTGGCTCTCCAATGCTACATGTCATTGTGACATTCATCCAACTCAGTTGCCTAGACATTGTACAATCATTCCATGTGGCACCTTGGGGTGTGGCCACATCACCTGTACAGTCGTGCCACGGGTCACCCTTGTAGTGGTGATACGTGTCACCCTTTTACCCCTTTGACTTTGACTTTGACCTAAAATTTGATTGTTCATAACTTTTGCATACGAATTTTGTTTGAGGTGTCGTTTGCATTGTTGGAATGATGACGACGAGCTCTACACATTGATGGAATTTTTCGGACAATTTGAAGCATTTGAATTTTGAGCATTTTTTAACCATTATGGACCTTTGTGTATGTTTTAGATCTTTCTGGACCTTTGTGAGCATTCCCGAATCCTCTTGGATCACCAAAAAGGAAATAATTAGTAGACGAGGGTTCAGAAGAAATAGTTCCATGCAGATATGGAAGAAAACCAACTCGGACTTTAAGGGATGAGCAAAAAACTAAGGATATTATGTTGGGATTGCAAAGAACTATTGAGATAATGATGGTTTATGGTAAGAAATCTACTAAAGCATTCCGGAACATTTCACCTCCTAAAGGAGGTAGTTCAAAGTCATAACATAAATAAAGATTTTAGTCTCTTGGAATTGCATGAATTTAGGTAGCACCCCAAAAGTTGTTTCCATCAAGGACCTAATCAGATCATAAAGTCCTACGATACTCCTACTCCAAGAGACTAAAATGGAATATTTAGAAGAAATTAAACTAGGGAAACAATAGTGGTGGTTGTATGAAGGAATAGTTGAAGACTCGAGAGCTGAATCAAAGGGATTATGTACCCTATGGAACACTCAGCTAGTAAGTTTGGAATTCTCCTTTCAGACTCAAAATTGGATATTAACTACGTTCAAAATCATTCAATCGAGGAATTATATAAGAATCTTCAATATTTATATGTCAGTTAGTTATATGGAAAAGGATCTATGTTGGAGATGTCTCATGAATTTGAACAATTCTTAATACATATGTAATAGCTTAATAGTAGGAGAATTTAACATAGCTATGCACAACTCAGAAAAGAGGGGGGAAAGCATAGTCTGAGACCCTTTTAGAGAAAAGTTGGAGAATTAAATCAATGAATGGGACCTTGTGTATATCAAACCTATGAAAGGAAAATACACTTGGACCAACAAGGAATCTATCCTAGGACACATAGCTGCTAGACTTGATATATTTCTAATTCACAAAAAATATTCTATTGCAGGATTACACCTTCGAATCAAATATTATTCCTTCTATTGTATCTAATCACAAGCCCATTTCTCTTCACTTCTAAATCTCACTAGATTACGACCCCTTTCCTTTTAGATTCAATCCTCTCTAGTTGAATTCTTAAGAAGTAATTGATTGGGTAAAGGAAACTTGGAATACTTGGATTTTAGGAACCCCTGTATACATTTGCGAGAAAAATCTTAAGTCATCCAAATTTGCACTAAAGGATTGGGGGGGGGAATTCTATGTCTCTCCCTTCATTGAGAAAGAAAAGATTAGAATAAATTTTATGGTTGTGCAAAGGGAATGGAAGTGGAAGAGATTACTTAGAAACTGCAGCAGTAAGAGGCCTATTTGCAAAAACAAATTCAATAAGCCATGAAGAATGAGGAGGAGCAATGGTGCCTTAAGTCATGTAGCTTATGGTTCAAGTTGGGGATCAAAACTCAATCTTGTTCCATAATAAAGCTATGGATTGAATCTCCATAAATTATGTGAAAGAGATTATCTTGGAAGATGGCTCTAAAATCTTAGAATTTGAAGCAATCAAGAAGGCGATGAATCAACATTTTACCTCCTTATTCACATAGAAATCTCAGTTAGATCACAAGAATGAGGTTGATTTACTTGAACATATTCCAACAATAGTCTCCAATACAGAAAATAGTGGCATGACAAGACCAATAGAAGAAGAGGAAATCAAAAGTGTGATTTGGATCCTTGACTTGGATAAAGCTCGACGCCCAAACAAATTCTCACTATCCTTCTGTAGATTTTTATAGGATTTAAATAAATATGAACTAAAAAGAGTGTTGTTGTATGCCCAAAGATCTGTTAGGATATTTAGACACTTAGGAGTTAGTTAAGATCTACTTGGTCTAATATGTCGTTAGGTAAAAGTGTGTTTCTTTAGTATGCATTAGTATGCATTTGTTGTTAGGAAATCCAACGGTCACGATATGTTCCCGTCATAGAGTGATCTGATGGTTCATGCTCTCCTAGATCTTAACGGCCATTTATCTGTGGCTTAACACCCGATTGGTCCATTATCTCTATTTAAAGAGCATGGACGGTCATTTGTCGATGATCGATTGTGAGAAACACTCTTGTAAAATCTCTCTGTAATCTTTTTCTTTGCATTAATAAACTGCTCCAAGTGGTCGTGTTGGCTGGGGTCGTGGATGTTTCCCCGTAGGGGTTTTACCACATGAAAACATCGGTGTGTTGATCTTTGATCTGGTTATGTGAGTGGTTACTAAAGGTGTTCTTCCTCTATTGGAATACTTGTGTTGTCGAACATGGTATCAAAGCCTGTTTGAAGCCCGCTCCTGTTGTAGATCAAGATCATGAAGCCAAGTTTCCTCATCTCCATTTTCCGTCATTTTCTTACATTTCTGGGTTGATAGGAATATTTCATTGTGTCTGAAGCGCTCGTTTTAGTTAGGAACACTTTTCGTTTCACTCGAAAAGGTTTCTGTTTGCCCAAGATACGGCCATTACAGTCAGATTCGGAGGTATAAAGCTTGAATACGCATTTTTTAAATTTTTGCAGAGTATTATTTTTGGTTTTATTTCAGTTTTGTTTTATTTATTTCCGGGTTGCTACTATTTTATATTTG